>JAHWFP010048162.1:0-25328 GCA_023313725.1 Lithobius niger | reverse complement strand
GTTTATGTTTCGTCGATCACGCGCTCCACGCCTTCTCAGCAGGTGTGGCGGAAGGTGCGCCAGATCTCGGGGAAGACCGTGCCTTCCCCGGTTTCACAGCTGAAGGTGGCGAATACCGTGATCTCTTCTGTGCCGGATATCGCCGACTGTCTTGCATCTGCGTTTGCGCAGGTCTCGAGTGATAACCATTATGATCCTGGTTTCCTCAGAATAAAGCGTAGTGAAGAGGCTCACCCTCTAGACTTTCGCTCCGACGGGCTAGAGGAGTACAATTTACCGTTCACCAGGCAGGAATTTGTTTCCGCTTTGTCCAAGTCGCATGACTCCGCCCCAGGGCCTGATGATGTTCACTATCAACTGTTGAAACATCTGCCTCTTGCCTCCCAGCAGTTCTTGCTGGAGATGTTCAACCGTGTGTGGGCAGAAGGCTCTGTTCCGGCAGCGTGGAGGACAGCAGTGGTCATCCCGATTGTGAAACCGGGCAAAGACCCTACTGCTCCTTCCAGTTATCGCCCAATCGCTCTGACTAGCTGTGTCTGTAAACTTATGGAACGGATGGTTGGTGAGAGGTTGGTCTGGGTGCTGGAATCACGGGGATTCTTCTCTGCGTCCCAGTGCGGCTTTCGACGGTTTCGGTCAACCATCGATCATCTGGTTGCCCTTGAATCGGATGTGAGGGAGGCTTTTCGCCTGCGTCAACATCTGGTTCAGGTTTTCTTTGACTTGGAGAAGGCGTATGATACGACGTGGCGTTATGGGATTCTCCGTAATCTCTATAACTATGGCTTGAGGGGACAGATGCCACTGTTGCTTTCTGCCTACCTCTCAGGCCGTTCTTTTCGCGTTCGTGTCGGGGCGACTCTTTCCCGCCCCTTTGTCTTGGAGAATGGTGTGCCTCAGGGAGGTGTTCTTAGTGTCATCTTGTTTGCTATAGGGATCAACCCCATTGCTCAGCAAGCTGCTGTTCCCCAGTCATTGTTTGTCGATGACTTCGGCCTGCGCTTTCGGGCAGCTCGCATGCAGACCTGCGAGCGGCAGCTACAGCTGGCAATTAACAAAGTCCAGACCTGGGCGGTAAGTAATGGTTTCCGGTTTTCTCCGGACAAGACTGTGTGCATCCACTTTTGCCGCCAACGAACGCTGCACCCGGATCCTTGCCTGTACTTGGGACAGGCACAAATTCCTGTTGTCCCACAGGCACGTTTCCTGGGCCTGGTGTTCGATTCCAGGTTGTCTTGGCTTCCACACTTACGTCAGCTTAAAGACAAGGCTTTGCGGGCGCTTAACATCTTGCGGGTCCTGTCGGGCACTTCATGGGGTGCCGATCGCGCTGCCATGTTGCGCCTCTACCGTGCCCTTGTCCGCAGCAAACTTGATTATGCATGTATGGTCTATGATTCGGCTAGTGACTCCACTCTCCAGATGTTGGACACTGTGCATCACAGTGGCCTGCGTGTGGCGACTGGGGCATTTCGAACTTCTCCAGTGGTCAGCCTCTATGCTGAGGCCTCGGAGCCACCTTTGGCCATTCGTCGGCGACAGCTTGCCATTCAGTATGCTGTGCGTTTGCGTGCTGTGCAATCCAGTCCTGCTTGGTCCATGGTTTTTGGGCCAGACTTGCGAGTCGGTAGACGCAGGGTGGGTAAGGGTGATTTCCGCGATAGGCTCCAGCAGTCCTGTCAGGAGATAGCTTTTGAAATGCCCTGCGTCTTGAGGCTTGGGAGCATGCCAGTTGCCCCTTGGCTTGTCCCAGGTGGCAGTTTCATTTTTGCTCTGGCGTCCCTCCCGAAGGGTTCCACTCTACCAGCAAGGTACTTACAGGAGTTCCGGCGGCTGAGTTCTCAGTACGCCGGTTATCAGCGCCTGTTTACTGATGGGTCGAAGTCCGACGTTGGCGTGGCGTGTGCTTGTGTGTGTAAGGGTGTAACGGTTGCCCATCGCCTTCCGTCAGGCTATTCTGTGTTCTCTGCAGAGCTTTTGGCTCTTGGTTTGGCGGTGGAATGGATCCTTGACCTTCAGGGCACGCATTTCATTGTCTTTAGTGATTCCATGAGTGCCCTGGAGTCCTTGGCGAATTACAATCCTCGGAACCCCTTGACACAACGTGTCCAAGCTTTGCTTTCCCGCTTGCCTGGCCAGCGGAAAACCGTGCTTTTCTGCTGGATCCCGGGCCATGTTGGGATAGCAGGGAATGAACAAGCTGATTCTGCTGCGAAAGGGGCCCTTTCTGGCCCTCTCGGTAGGGATCTCAGCCTTGTTTCCTCAGATGCCTTTCCAACTCTGCGTCTGAGGTTACACGCTTTTTGGCAAACCTTGTGGGACAGACAGGACGGTAATAAGTTACGGACCGTTAAAGGCACCGTCGAGGAGTGGCACTCGGCGTGTCGCCGCAGTCGCCGTGAGGAGGTTGTGTTGGCCCGTTTGCGAATTGGTCACACCCGACTTACTCACTGTTTCCTTTTGCGGGGGGTTGACCCTCCAGAATGCTCTTGGTGTCGACGGCCACTTACGGTCCGGCACTCACTTGTTGATTGTCGCCATCTTGATGGTGTTCGTCGTCGGTTCCATCTTCCGCATGACATTGCGCGTCAGTTGGGCGATAAGTCTGTCCTCCTGTCCGGTGCTTTTCAATTTTTGCAGGAGGTACAGATGTATGACAAGATTTAGATTAGGGGTTTGAATAACATCTCTGTAATGTGTGGTGCAGTGGCAACCCGGACCACTGCACTGTGACTGAGGTTGGCGCTAATGACCAAGTTGTCGACGCGCCATTAAGCCTCAATCCCCCCCCCTCATGCAACAATGCGACAAGACTCTTTTAAACGAAGGTAAAATGTTTTTGTTTTTACGGCTGTGTTAACACAAATCTTTAGGATTTCAATTCGACGATGAAATGTTATTATTTAATTTAGTTACGTCGAAGAAGTCTATTAGCTATAAGGAGGCAACGATGTTTTAATTTGCCATGTTATTTAACTAACTTTTGATACTGAATCGAACATTGTAAATAGTGGTCTCAATTTCTGGTACCGTTGCGAAGTTGAAAAAAGCGACGGACGGACGGACAAAGCCGTTGCAATAGTCTTCTCAGCCGGTACGGCTGTACAGAAGACTAAAAGCGATCACAGTGACTGTTTGCTTATACTTATTTCAACGACCTTATTATGTAGATTCCGGCAAAAGTAAGGAGAGTGAAAATCAATTATCGTAAAAACACGTGCAACAATCGCTTTAATCTTGACTACAATTGTAATGCACGTCACGATTCCTTGCTACCTTGCAAACTGAGTCTGGTCGCATGAATGTGGGATTGTTGCCGAGCTATAAGTTTTGACTATTGGACTTTCGTTGTTGAGCTAAAAAAAAAACAATCCGTGTATCAACTATAAGCGGACAACTTCAAACAAAACGACGAAATGTTGTAAATTTCGAGGCCCCTTGGCAGCCTGATACGATGGAAAGGAGCATTTGTTTCGTAGATAAAGACTTGGCGAGCGAAGTTGAATTGTTTTAAAGTGGGCGGCAACAATCTTTGCGTGCGTGAGCAAATGAAGGATCAAAGGATCAAAGGGTTTTAGCGAGCGTTAACCGCACTCGGTCATCTGCCCGACGAAGCCCTAAGGCCCTATGTCTGCAACACCCGGAATGGATTCACAGGAGGTCACTCACCCAAGTACCAATCGGGGCCAATGCTGCTTAACTTCGGTGATCTGACGAGAACCGGTGTTTCCAGCACTGCAAGGCCGCAGCAAATGAAGGAAAATCACTTACAACAATTTGGTGGTGCGTGGTGCCTACATCAATCTAGACACACGCTAGTGTGTCGCGCCAAGTTAGGCAATAATCATTACAACAAACATCACATCAATTCAATTGTAGAGGTTGTAAACCATTGTAGCGCGGCGCCATAGCGTCAGTGTCTTATATCTTGAAGCACATTTCAGGTACTTGGGAAAAAATAATAATGCGGTACAAAAGCTTAAATTGTGCTAAAATCAAGGGTAATGACCCACCTGACAAAAATTAACTCGTGTAGGAATGACAGCTAAGCTGCTTTCAATGCAAAATCTGACCCTCAATAACGTTGAAAATGTGTAACTAGCTAATGAGCTGATTCTATACCACACGCCATGGCTGTTTGCTGTGACGTGCATATCACGTGACTGGGCTAGTCCAATCAGACGGCCAAACAGCCGTTGTTCTCGTTAGTCATTGGCTCTCATGGTGACGTCACGGCAAACAGCCGTTGCGCATGGTTTAGTCCGCTCATCCCTATGTTAATTTCCATAGAATGATTATTCATCGATTCCGAGATAACGGGAAGGCTTCCAGCTATGAAATTGGACGAATGGGTGCAGTACGATACGAACTGCGTACCTTTTATGGTTTGGAGCTTGAGGGTGTAACGAGGATGGCGTGGGATGGCGCGTAAGTACGAAAATATTGCTATAACCATTGTTAGTATTGTCGGCATCGTCTCTCATTGGACAGCCAAAGTTCAGACAATGGCAACATGTATACTGACGTGCGTGCCTAGCCACACACTAGTGTACCACGATAAATCTAAACAACGTTGCCAAAGAAATTGTATTGACGTCCAATTCACGAAAAATAAACCAACTCTAAAAACAAAGCAAAATACAAAGCCAAAAACTGGTGAAGAGGCCACCAAGTTGAGAGTGGTTCGGCACTTCAAAAAAGTGATATCAACACACCAAAACTAACGAAATAAAACAAATTACAACAAAATTAAAACCAAACCAAAAACCTATAAAGAGGTGACCAAGTTGAAAATGGTTCGGCCTATGGGCAAAAGGTAGTAGCAAATTGTTGAAAACCAATTTCTTGTTGACGTGCCACTTTATTACACATCTGCACGCGTGGAGTTGAGTCTAATACACAATTTTAAAAAAAGGACTGATATCATATCAAAAACCAAAACTGGTAAAAGGGGCCGCCAAGTTCCGAATGGTTCGGCCTTTCAAAGGAGTGATATCAACACACCAAACCATTCGCCACCTTAATCGCACCGAATAATACTCTGGACGTTAAATGAAAACTTGAACATTGCTACCAAAAGTAGCAATGTTCTAGTTTTCATTTAACCTTCGAACTCTTAAGCGGCGCGATTAACTTGGCGAATGTTTTGGTGTGTTGATATCACTCCTTTGAAGGGCCAAACCATTCAGAACTCGGCGGCCCATTTTACCAATTTTGGTTTTTGATATGATTTCTAACTTGAATGAAACAATCGCGGAGATTACCTTGCAGCAGGGGTCTTGCTTGCGTACTGAATGCCAACTTTCTCAGTGATATGGTGATTTTGAATTCAGCAAAACACAAATCAGCGTCTTTTCTGGGTCTGGGTGTACTAATGAAATATTGCAAATGCGATTGATTTTCTAAGAAGACCAAACACTATGACCGGGTGACAACCACGGAGATTAACTTGCAGAGGGGGGAGGACAGAAAATGAGGGGAAGAGGACGAGGGGAAGAGGAGGGGCGAGTAAAATTGAAGGATCACTCTACTAATGAATGAAATAGTGCATACGCGATCTACTTTCCTAAAAAGAACCAAACACCAGGAGAGGCTAAGACCGGGAGACCGATCTACCGTGCAGCATGCACGGGTCCTGCTAGTATTAATAATAAAGCATAAACTAAAAGCTAAACAATCATCAGATAACAACAGTACTTTACAATAAAAAAAAAGGTTCAATAAATTCGCGGCTCCGTAATGATGATGATGATTTATTACGGAGCAAGGGCCCGAAGCCATGCAATGCCGCCTTCTATGACAATGTTGAAGCGCACACCTCTGGCGCATACTACATCTGCAAAAGCTAATTTTTTCAAAGTTAAAATTGTCACAATATATAGGTCAAACGATATTAGCTTGGGTGTGAAGATAGCATTTAAATATTCTAAAGCGTTCAGAAATTTTAGGCCTAAATTTTAGGGATAACAGCAGAGAAATTAGGCCTGTTGCGTTCGAGGTTAAGCCTATTCATTCTTGCAACACGGAACAGTTTATTCGTGAATAGCACCACTCACAGGGTGTGCACGGACCTGTGGATAGGCTTAAAATGCTCAGTTTCCGTGGCAACAACCCAAGATTCTTGAAATTTTTATACGCAGCCATCGTATTGTTACATGTTGTGGTATATACAGGTCGTCTGTTGCATGCTTTCGTTCTGTAAAAACAGTTTCCTGACGCTGCGGCCGGTCAGACAGCCATGTTGGGTGAATTCCTTCCAAGCATTGTTTTTCATATGAAACGAACGCAATTTGTTAACGAACCCTTTCGTGTTTTTCACTTGCCTGCCTCTTTCTAATGGTTAAAATGCGATAATCAAATGTTATTATTTCGTTGAGTTAGGTCGCGTTTATGAAGAAAGGCCTTCTCGCTCGCCGAAAGCTATTTGCTAGTCAACCGTTATTTATTTATGATTAGTTTCCCGTTGCTACTAAATGAATGCGGTAATAGATAACAAATTGTATGTGTTATAAATAACAACACGGATAAAGAACAAAGTGCTACAGTAATTTTAAACATTGCTACAAGATTGTTGTCATTTCACGCTATTTCCGAAATTTGCTATTCTCCCTCAACGTACAGCATCTAGCAATGATCAAACGTCGGTAGAACAAATAGCTTCTCGCAGCGAGAATTCAAAATCCAACATGGCGTCCATTTCGTGGCTATCGAATGGAAGACAAACCATCGAATGCCGGCATACAAAAAACATTCCGTTGTCTTTTACTGCAGTAAAAATTGTTTTCTTGTTCTCATAAATCGACGCTCAAATGTTGCAAGCGTCGTACGCCGTGTCACGAGGCACGAGGAGAAGATTTGCCTCTGCGTCGTTGCCATGGTTACTCAACTCGAAAGCCGCATACTCCGGTAAAGGCGAGAAGCAGCCATCAGATTTAGTATTGATCAAGTAAAAACTGGTGAGCGAGAAAACTGTCGCTGCGTAAACGAGCCCCTAGGGCGGGTTTACGCAGCAACTCGCCTTTGCATTCTCGCAGCTAGAACTCAATCGCGATGGCAAAGGTGACATTGCCATGGTAACAACGCTAAATGGATTAGCTAAATCTGATATCGTTTGATTAAATACTTGCAGTCTTATAATCCGTGCCAATAATATAAAGAATTCCTCATGACGAAACAATTTTCCCAAACGCTTCTGAACTCACGTTATTTGCTGTTTTCGTTGCGAGGCGGTAGACATAAAACCGCCGCCATGTTGGAATTTTAGGTGATTTCTAGCTTCTAGCTGTGAGAATGCAAATGCGAGTGGTTGCATAAACGTGCCCTTACGTCGAAAATGATTTTTAGCTATAAAGAAGCAACGATGATTTATTTTGACGGTTTTTAAGTTCATTTAATTACCAGCAGAACAGTGTATGCTTCATTGGAATTCCTTAACTAATCAGGATTCTAAATTTACAATGGCGTGTGATAGATCGATAAATTAGAAAAATCGGAATTTCGTGGATTATAATTGACCAATTTACGGCAAATTCGAGATCAGCATGATTTTTGGGGCTATCTAGCAATGTGGTAAATTTCATAGCAATCGGCCCTTCAGTTTGGGCTCAACCCAGACTACAAAAGTGCAACCGACTAACCAACGGACCAACCAATCACCAGTATGCAATTCCATGTCCGTTATAGGCTACGCTACGCTCGCCCCACTCACTCCGCTCCGCCAATAAAGTTTTTTATAATCAGATGTCTATATTTATTAATTTTAAAAATCACTCAATAAGTCTAAATTCATGGTGAGAAAAACTGTGTGCACCGTGAAGCATAAAACAGATAGAATAAAATGAAAGAAGCCAAAAATTACGATTTTACAAATTACAGCTAAAACTAAATATGGACAAAATATGCTTTTAAGACCTCAAAGGTTTAAAAAAAAAAACTATCAGCTAAACTAACAGGAGTATTCCAGAAATCTACTCAAGTGTGAGTGTGAGGGTAAATGTGAGTGCAAACATCTAAGGTGAGGGTCAACAATATTAGTATAGCTACAAAAGCGAATGTGAGTGTCCTGACATCTGAGGGTATTTGTATAGACGCGTTTTGACCCTTACACTCACATTTAGCCCCCATTTACACTTGAGTGGATTTCTGGAAAACGCCTGTTAGAATTTAAATAAAACAAATCAGTGATGCAAGTTGGAATATCTGCTGGGAAAAAAAACAAATCACAGTTAAAGGTAATATTGCAAAACAATGTTTGTTTGAATTGTTTGTGTTGGTTGCGTTTTTACGTTTGTTTATTTCCTGGCTGTTTGCAGCCGTGTGTATTAACTTAGCTGATTTAACTACACCACAAACAAGCAACTTGCTTCTTGGTATAATTTGCTTTGTTAAACCTAAAGAATTATACTAAAAAATTTATACTAAAACATTTTTTTTTTAAATTACATAGCTTCTTCTAGATTTATGCTGGAACAGGTCACAGTGCAACCTTTCTTGTTCCAAACTGATCTGCTTATGAGATTTTGGTGCTGTTGAGATTGTCAATAATAAAGTCGATGATGACTGAGATCTGTGACTTTGCGTCTTATAAAATATTACAATACGTACAATCTATAGAGCAGTGACATTTGCCGCCATATTGGCACCAGTATGGGTTTTGGAGAGCATAACTACAAGGTGCACTACATAAAAATGGAGGAAAAAACAACGGAAGAGCGGATTTTTTAGGCTTAAAATAACGTTGTTTTCTCCAACAACAAAAATCGCCCGTTTTAGGTCTAAGCAATCACTCTTCACAGCATCGGCTTCAGTATGACGCTCTTCTGTTTCTCTCTGCGGTGCCCCTTGCAGCTAACCCATTAAGGCTCCAGCATAGAGTTATATAGAATAATACTACGCCGTGTCATTTCTCTATTCACGGAATGACAGGTTGCAACTGCAGCATCTAGCGCCGTCTAATTTACTTCTACGTAGCACTTGATTTCAACAAGCGAAAAATCCGCAAAATGTTTCTTTTTACACAACAAAATACCCGCGTGCCTCCTTAATTATTGACTGTAGAAGTTGGTGCGTCCACGTCCACCAGGAAGCAAGTGGTCAAGGTTAACGATATCACTGTCACTAGATGACGCCCGTTAGCGGTTAAAAATCTGCATTTCAAAATGGTCGTTATAGAGAGAAAAAGCGCCCATAATGTCGCTGTGCTTAACTTTACCGTTTACTTCCTGGTGCACATGGGCGCACCAACTTTACACTCAATAATTAAGGAGGCACGTGGCTTGTTTGTCGTGTAAAAAAAATATTTGTTAGTGTGTTATTTCGTCTGTTGAGAGTAAGGGCTAGAGAGAACTAGGTAGCGGCAAATGGCTATAGACGCTGCAGCCTGTCATTTGGTGGCAAACCCCCTTTAAGTTAAACTAACTGTTCCCCGCGTACGGTCCATCAGGAAGCCACGTTTTCACACTGCAATGTTTTTTTTTTTTATTGTCGCAACCTTCGGAATCGCACACCAAGCTTTAGCTCAGCTGGCCTTGCATTGGTGTGTTTGGTGTTTGGCGTTCTTGGTGGATGTCACTCCCAGCCACGCTCAATCACCACACGCCTACCAGAAGACATGGATGATAGCTTCGTGTTGATAGTGAAGTGCTTTCAACAAATTTGCTGTAAGTAAAATAAGTAGGAATAGAGCCTGAATTACATGTGTGTTGATATAAGACATTTAAACAGGATTCGCCTTCAAAGCTGCCTCGTAGGCTTCCTTAGTAGGCTCCTAGATGCTTTCCTGGTGTTCGTGTTGCTTGGTGTCAACGCGAGATGTCACCACGTGTTTCGTTATGCTTCATCACAATGGCTGCTTTCACCATCTCTTCAAACTGCATTATTTTATGAACATAACTACGCAGAATTTATTACAACTACCGTATGCATCACTACGCGTATCGTTGTTCACCACCACGAAAATTTAGCAGATGCACCCAGCCATGTTGAGCCAGTCTCTCCCCTCTTACGCTACCCGGCTCCCCCTCTTCCAAATACCGCCAGTGTCTTCCCATCCGACAGTTACATCTTTAAACTGTTGCAGTTCCCGTTCTAATTAAGACAAATAGGTGTAAGTAGACTTAGATGAAAGATGGAGAAGTACGTTTTGGAACAAGGGCAATGAATTAATATTAATTAATTAGTTGTTCTTATTTCGATATATGGATGTAATCAGGCTTATGTGATAGATGGAGATGTATATTTTCGTATAAGGGTAATTAGAACGAATTATCGTAATTAGGGAATAAGCTACAACTGTTTAGCTACGATGTAGCCCCACGATGTCTTCTTCAATTCACTTTATGTTACATCTTTAAAGTGACGCGGTGGCAGTTCTAATTATGATCAATGGATGTAATTAGGATTAAACCACGGCTGTGACGTCACGCTAACTCAACGCCACGCTAAATTTCCGTAGGTTAAATCCCGTTAACCGTGAGCGGAAGTGTGCGTCATCGCAAAACGTGTGGGTTATCAAGTTACCCCACACTTTTACCGATAATCCACACTTTTGTCGATAACTCAACACTTTTGACACTTCCGGATCACGCGATGGGAACGCACACACCACAACCAAAATTATACAGCGTTAAAACCGTAACGCTATGAAAACGTACAAAAGGAATTACTTAACTTCCCGGGATATCCCAAATGAAACCCTTTACCTGCTAACGCTCACATGTCTGGCTGGCCAATTCCAAGTTTATTCCCTCCGTCTAACTCTTCTCTCCCCCCCCCCTCCACAACCTAAAATGGAATGACCTTCATTCCTACCGATTCACCTATTAGGGTATTACTGGAGATTTGAAACAGTTCTCAAACTACAAACGAACAAAAAGAATTACTTACCTTGCGAGAATGTCGGCACAATGTCCTTCTATCCCTGCTTCATCACATATCGAAGTTTATTCTTTCCGAACAGAGCGAGCGAGCTAGCTTACAAGCTAAACTTTGCGAAACGACGCGTCGTCTAACTCCCACCCACCTTCCAGAAACTTGAGCGTAGCCTACAGTCTGCCTACCTGCCAAGGAATCGTCCAACACCCACTCCCCCTCCACAAATTAAAATGGAATGACCTTCACTGATTTGACATAAGGTATTACCGTATTTCTTGAAGCAATTTTCACAAACACACAAAACGTTTTAATTAAATAAGAATTAGCTTGACGTCCCAACCGTGATTTGCATACTCGGGCTCCGCCCTCGACCTATTTGCATACTCGAGCCGGCCAATAATCGCACCCGTTGGTTAAAAATCGATAACCGCTCGATTTTAACCAATAACTATTACTTATATGAAAGGTGGCGAAATGTAAATTCCAACAGAGGTAATAAAACGGTTTTCGTGATTACGAGATAAGTTGTAAGTGCTTATCTGTGCTGCACAGATAACACAATCTTCCGTGTACTTCATGTTCACACCCATGAGAAACTTTTAGGAAGGGGTGCCCCCTGAAACACGTCCAAAAAACAACATGGCGGCAATTTTTGTTTTTAAAATGGCCGCTATACAATAGAAAAATTCAAAATCGTACTAACGTATGTAAGTCTGGTGTCAATTGCTAGGTTTTAAGATCTGCCGAATTCAAAAAAAAATGCTCTAAAAACGTGCCAAAATTCCAAGCGACAAGATATCCAAGGTGGCGGCCAAAATGGTGGCTAAATTCAAGTGTTTTTCATAATTTTAAAATATACTTATAGAGTGGGGCAGATTTGAAAATTTGCTGCTTATGCAGAACTATTAGAAGTATAACGTTCTGGAATGTTTTACCACAGGACGCAGTGGATGCGCCCTCTCTAGTGTGTTTCAAAAATAGGTTAGACAGAGACGTTAGTGGGGAAATACGTATGATTTTGACTAATAATTAGCTACACTGACCACTGGCCTTTAACAAATTTTGCTATCATTGAAACGTTGTTATTGTTATTGATTAGCCTATTTTTCCTTGATTTATGTTTGTTGTTGTTGTCAAAGAATATATTTACCTTGGTTTTGTTTTTGAGGACTTGTATGATGTATCGACACAATCTTATAGATACTGTCCACAAATGTCAAATTAAATAAATAAATGGTGAGTCGAGTAATATGAGATGACGGACCATGCCCATGCAGAGCGTTGAATAGAGAATTATTATTTTTTTTGTGCATTTGTCAGAACAGACACAAACGAAAAGTACAAAAACGAAAAGCAAACGTGAACTGTGAGCCAAGCTAAGCTACCTCACTCGGTTTGAGTTTTACGCGGCGGCAACAGATGCCTGCATATTCCAAACCGTGTTATTCTCATGTTAATCGCTTTCCCCACTAGCAAATTATGATGTTCGATGGCAGAAGCTAACCAGGAGTGGGAAGACAAATTTTAACCTCGCATTTAACTTAGGAAGCAGTATTAAAACAAGCTTAACCAGTAACTAAAAACGGTTGAAACGTAGGAAATAATGAACTAGAAATAGGGTTAAATAAATGGAAAACTAATGTGAATTACTAAAAGAGGTGTGGTGAGGGAGGGAGGGGGGACAGTGGCGTCTTGCTGCGACTTTAGTTAGAACTTCGGTTACCACATTTGTTTAGTTCATAAATAATTTCGATAATCTCAGTGCTATGACACGTAAGCATTAACACTAGCAATGGTCAGTGTTAGAACAGGGTCAGCCTAGGGTCTCTGTGCTAAACTTTCAAGTTTGAGAGTGTATAAAGCCTTTAAAAGTGAACATTTTAAAACCAAATTGGAATCTAGCCTCGACTAGTCAAAACTGTCCGCAGTCCAAAAATTTTGAAATTCGGCCTAGCCAAATCCGAGATCAAGAGAGGGGCCAAATGGACTACTTATTCTTCGTCTTCTGGGGATGTATCTTTCGTCTGTCCTCTCGACAGATTAAACTACATCACCTAAAATCATGGGAATAGGCTTAAATCATAGTTTCGTATGTAGGCATGTGCCTTTTCGAGGTTATTTTTGTGCAATAAATAGTTATTAAGAAAAACGCGCTGACTGAAACCTTACTATTTTGCCGATTAAAAAACAATGTTCTCCCAATGTACAATTATGTCGGTGTAGATAACATTTCTGTTGTATTCCTGAATGCTGTTCGGTACACTCACAATTCCTACTTGTTAAAGTTAATGCATATTGGTAATAAAGGTCTGTGCAGGCGCAATTCCTAATGTTCCACGTAGGAATGGTGACTGACATTCAGTGTAGATACGAATCCTACACCATATAGCTTGTATAACTGGTTCCACTGTTTGGTGAAGATAGGAATCTTTTTTTTTTTATCTCCAGATGAATGGAGTGTGTTTATAACTTACGTCTGCCACTGGGAAAATTCCAACTTCTTTCACATTTTGCTCATAGACGAACCAGCGTCTAGTTGAAATCAACTGAAACAGTGAATTGGCAATCGTGGCTATTAATCTGTAATGGCCGTCATCTGAAAATTATGCTTGTTATCGTCAGATTTCCTTCAAATTTAGAATGGAACGAAATAGTTGATACCAAGTGAAACCAAGAAAGGTAAGTGCCATCATGACTAATAATCTTCATTGGCCGCCATCTTGCAATTGGGCAGCCATTTTGAAATTATGCTTATTATCGACCGATTTCTTTCAAACAAAAAAATTAAAAACGTGAAATAAAAAGTACCAAAGAAAATTGTAATCCGTCTCTAGGTTGGGTGAATTGTGCGATTCATTTCGTGGCATGGAGTACTGGCAATTGCTCTGTTTTATAGTTTAACTGCAATTTTCAAAGTAACACGTATTAATAAACAAAAACGGAACGTTAAATGTTAAAAGTGAGATCTAAAAGTAAAAACATGGGAGCACGGACAAGTTTTGACATAAGGATCTAGGAGTAAGATTTGTGTCAGTAAGGGGCTGTTGTGCATTACACCCTTACTACCCATTGGCCAGCTTTCGTCCTTAAGAATGAATAGGAGATAGGAGATGTAAGAGATCCTCCTATAAAGACCCATGTGATGATCCAATGGTAGTGAGGTGTACGTTTCCTGATTTGCTTTTGGTTAAAACATTGTTTTTCCGGTTTGGTAACATGGGAGTGTATAGAGCAGCGTCAAGTGACGTCATATTGGCTACGAGACACCATCTGGAGGTAATAGCTACAAGGTGCACTAGATTAAAATGTAACGGAAAACAACGGCACTTCTAGTCAAGCCAATGCTATTAGACTGGATTTCTTAAAGCCTATAACGCGCGATTTTTGTTGTTGGAGAAAACGTTGTTTTAAGCCTAAGAAATCCGGTCTAATAGCATTGGCTTCAATAAGATGATCTTCCTTTCTCCCTCCAGTGCTCCTTGCAGCTAACCCAGTTACTGGCTCCACCATAGAGTAATACGCAATAATACTACGTCGTGTCACTGCCCTATTCACAGTGGAGAGCATTATTGGTTGTCATCATTACCTTAAATATACGATATTCGTATAAAGATAATCAAAAATTCTAAAGCATCAAAAGTCAATGCCAAACTTCACAAATTCTTAAAGTTCTGTAACGATATTCCAAGAACATAAAAATAAAACCCTGCTGCAACGGTTCATTCACACGTTCTGTTACACACGTTACAAACTTTGAATTGCAAAATTTGCTAACTAAGTCATTAACCTAACCACCAAGTAGTAAGCGTCAGTTGCTCACCAACCTCTTATTAACAAAATTGTATGCCTAGTCCCTTACTCTCAAAACTTGTACGTGTTCATTCTAGGTTTCGACTTTTAGACCCTTAAGTCTCAACATTTAACGTTCCGTTTTTGTTTATTAATCCAGCAATGTTTGTGATAGCACTTTCAGCACAATGTTTTTTTTTTTACCTTTTAAACTGGATAGAATTTATTAATTTGAAGCTACACAATATATAATATACTCATCTCAAATATCAATCACATCTGAAACTTTCGGTTCTAAACTAGCCGCTAAACACATCTTTCATTTTACCAGCTGCATCTGCCATTTTATCTTTGACATTTGCTCCGAAGGTGTCGAGTTTTTCCTTAGCGTCTTTGCCAAACTCGTCAATTTTTTCTTTTGCGTCTTTGCCGAATTTGTCCAGTTCTTCCTTCGCTTTCCCAAAGGCTTCTTTTGTTTTGTTTCCGAATTCCTGAAGCTTCACACCTGGATCTGGCATTGTTGTTGTTGCATCGTCACGTTTCCTTCTGAGCAGTCTGTTCTTGCTCCAACTTGCTTCTGCTACAATCAGCAGCGCCACCAATGTAAGGGTTGTTATTATAACCAACTTCATTATGCCTGAAACGTTATCAATATGTAAGGGATTAATGTTGAGGTAGCATAGAGATTGATGCACATTACTCTCGAAATACAAGTGAGGCAAAAATGTTCGAAAGTTTAAGTCGAAATAAGTCAACAGAAAAAAAACAAAATACATATAATACAACACACTACAACCCCTTTCGGCCTTACTTTTCATTCGCGTGAACTAACTCGAAATTCAAACCACTGAATCAGTTATTTTTCAGCACCCGCCCTTGTTGATATGGCCACTTGATATTCACTTGCAGGGTCGTTGTGATTTTGGCCAGCCCAATAAATCTTACTGGGTCTTATGTAAAAAAAAATCCTGTATTAAGCCTAGTCATTGGGCTTTTTCCAGTTTTGGTGGTATAGCAATTAAACGTTGCAAAATAAAACAGGGTTGGGTTTTTGACATGAGATGTCGAAAACCGTACAAAAACCGTCGAAAACTGTAAAAAAGTGTCGAAAACCACTAAAATCAAGATTGAACTGCCCAGATTCAATCAATGGTAATAGCAGTGTTAGGTAGCATGGCAGTAAGTGAACTCTTTATTAATTAATATGAGATAAAACATCAAAAGGTCTTAGTTTTTAATATAATAATAGTGGGTTCTTAAACAGTCTGAAAAATTTCTAAGCAACTTTGCCATTTTAACTCCCAGTCTGTTATAGTTTGGAGTGCACGCAGGTTTGTGCAGTGGAGTGAGTGGAGATTATGAAAGTGGATCGAGTGGCTGATTGAGTTAACCTTCACATATTTGTTCAATTTAAATCAAGTATTGGTGTTGCTGGGCATAAGCATACAGACTCAGACATACATCTTGTGATTATTTTAACTAACTAGACCTAATTACTAGCGATACAAAACAAATTGTGACATTAGGGCTTTAGTTTTACAAAACTTTGCAAGAGTGCACCCTGTTTACTGGAAACATAATTGAAAATTTGTCAATTACTTTACGAGTAAACAGGTTGCAATCTTTATAATTCTCTGTGTATTTATTTATTTACATTTTTGTGTGTGCTTAAATGAAGTATTTTTAACAGCTTTCGACATGTCAAAAACCTATGTCAAAGGGGTTTTTGACATGTTGGTTAAAACCGTGGTAGAAACCGTATAAAACCTGTCGCATGTCAAAAACTTGCCAACCCTGAAACAAACACTAGAAACCATGACTTTCTAGTAGCTTTCTGGCTCATGGCTTTCTAGTGTTTGTTTGTCATTTGTTCTTACTCTCAGCTTTACCCTTGATGATGGCTCTGAGATGAGCAGAAACGTAGAGTTTTAATGTGTATGTGTGCACTTTCAGGCTTTGACTTTTGGAACATTCTTCAAGTACTTTTTAAGTTTAATTAGTTAGTATTTAAAGAAAGGTATTTCGGAGATTAATTTTGTCAACATTTGTTTGATCTTTGACTGACCCAGACACTTAGTTTAAACGTAGAGAGGGATGGAAGGAATAAAGGAATGTTTAATAATCACAACGTATAATAAACTGTCATGGTCAGTAAACCTAAGCCCAAAGGGGGGTCAGCCCAACTTGCTACTCATAGACCGAGGGTACATGGAGGTTTCTTACATCGCTTTATCTTACGTCGCTTTACCTTACGTCGACTTGAACTCACATCGGTTTAGGAGAAAGGTGGTTACACGGAGGTTGTAGTTGGAGTAAGTTAAAACGACAGCGGGGGTTCCTGCGTCGCATTTATCTAATCCCCCCCATCAAGCAAACCCCTCTTTATTCCCAAGTTCCCATTGAGCTAGCTGGCTTTCGACTTCGTTTTAACGAAGTGACATGTGGCCGGCCTAGTTTCGTGACGTTTACGCGTGCTCTTTTCAACCAATCACAAGGAAGCAGTCCTTAGATCGACGTAGAAAATGGGTTTTAGGTGGGTACACGTAGATTGTTAAAGCGCTTCAACTCCTTACGTCGACGTATCGAGGTGGTTCGAGATAAAACTACTTGAAAGTGGGTTTAGGTGGGTTCACGGACATTCTTAAAGCGCTCTAAGCACTACATCGACGTAAGCTACATCGACGTAAGCTACGTCGACGTAAGATAAAGCGACGTAAGAAACCTCCATGTACCCTCGGTCATAGGCAGAGTTGAAACAGAGCTGAGTGCATAAAACATAAAACAACTTCAGCAAACACCCAAAAAGTTGAACAATGCAAAACTTGATAAAGCGCGATAAAATGTGATTCACTGCCCCCGTTATTAATGTCACAGTTGCGGCATGGGCTTCATTCGTGACATTATTAAAGTCACAGCCGTCACAATGGCTCCCATTATTAAGGAGACCACAACTGAGAAGTGGGAGATTGGCTCACAGTATTAAGGTTGTAATGGTCCTACTTTATGTTGACTATAGGATCCGTTACTGATTCTGCGCTTTGGAAATGTGCTTCTATGATACACTCGCGTGTATGTCGCAGCCCTCAACCTCCGCCCTACGAGGTATAGTCGTGTGGTTACTTGTCGCATACAATTAAGCAGAATATTCGAAAGCGTCTTTGGGAGGATTTCTTAGTCTCTTTTCATAGATTCTGGATAATGTGACACGGTTGGATATGACAGACACTATTTACGATTCTGGAAATGCGTATGATGGCGTGGGTGGTGCAATAGTGGTTTGCTATTCGAACTCTAGCACCCCAGTAATTATTAGCTTGAAACATCTTTAGTCATGCAGGTGTACATTTTGAATCAAATTTGAAAATTAATTTTGTTATGGACACCAATATTTTGTTATTTACACCACTTGGATCTTTAAACTCTGTGTTCAGACTGGGAAGGTTCCTAATTGCTGGAAAATGGCATATGTCACTAGGTTACAAGAAGTATAATGTGGCTAACCCCGCAAATTATCGTCCAATCTCGATAATTTGTGTCCTATGTCGTGTTCTGGAACGTATTATAAAGTCCTGCCTTATGACCCACCTAACACAACATAATCTGATACCGGATGACCAATTTGGTTTCCGACCTGGTAGATCTACCACGATTCATCTACTAAACTGTCTTGAAGATTGGCTTTCAGCACTGGATCTGGGAGCACCAGTCGATCTTCTTTTAATAGATTTTGCTAAAGCCTTTGATTCGGCTGTGCATTCCAAGTTATGTGCAAAATTAAAACATTTTGGACTGGATCACTGATTATCTTTGTCATCGACTACAGTTCGTACGTATTGGCTCTGCTGCTTCTCTACCTATGCCAGTGACAAGCGGAGTACCGCAGGGCTCCGTCCTTGACCCTATTCTTTTTCTGCTGTATATCGCAGACCTAAAAACTATTGAAAATCAATGTTCAGTACCAAAATACGCAGATGATGTATGCCTGTACAAGGTTGTCATTGATTGTGTGGACCATACCAGCTCACAATCTGAGCTTGCACACATTAGACTGGTCCGTAAAATGGCAACTGTCTATTAATAACAACAAGTGTAACAGCACGCATTTTTGTAGAAATAACCTCCAACTGCCTTATTTCCTTGACAGATGTCTACTTAATGACGTAAAGGTCACTAAAAATCTTGGTGTTTGGATTTCAGCGGACCTAAAGACGACCACTCATTGCAATCATATCGCCACAAGAGCAAAAATAAGGGCACAACTCATTAGGCGTTGTTTTGTGTCGAAAGATAGAGCAACCTTAATGTGGGCTTTCTCGGTTTTTGTCCGCCCTGTATTAGAGTATGCCAGCCAAGTCTAGTCCCCATCCTTACCAAGGATATTAAACTCATCGTATCGGTTCAAAAAGCGTTTACGAAATACATTCCGGGATTGTTTAATTTGCCATGTATGGAACGTCTAAGGCTGCTCAGGTTGGAGCCATTGGAGATGCGGCGTCTAAAAGCTGATCTTTATCTTACGTATTCTATACTGCATAATCAGATTGCTGTGGAGCCACAAAAGTTTTTTTTTACTTTAAGTCACAATATCTTGACTAGAGGCAATCCATTTAAATTAATGTATGGCTCGTTACACACAGATAATTACAAGTACTTTTTTGCAAATCGGGTTGTCCCAGTTTGGAACTCTCTCCCATCGGAAGCGGTCTTGGCGGGTTCCCTGCGGGGATTTAAAAAGGCTGTTATGGGTGCAGATCTTTCCAGGTTTATGAAGTGTTTTTTTTTTATATTGTTTTATATAAGACTTAGGGTACATTAACCTGAACTGTTTTACTTTTTACTGTTTTTAATATTATTCAGAGTCATGTGTAATTTCGGTTTGCGATTAAGTGGAGGTGGCTCTTTCCTTCGCTCTCCGATACAGTTTCTTTGCTGTAAAAGTATTGACTATTATTATTATTATTATTATTATAGATTCATCAGCCGACATTTTGATGCTCTAGGCTCATAAAATATGTCTAGTTTTGTGATACCTAGTATATTATGATGCCTAGTTTTTGGGCTCTAGGCATCATAATATATATCTAGTTTAGTGTCACAACCGCGACATTGGGTACCATTATGGTCAGAACCGTGGCAATGGCTCCCGTTCTTAGAGTCACAGTCGTGATGATGGGAACATTCCCTTTTGACGCAATCACAGACAATTTTCAGCCTCCCCATTAAGGAGCCACAACCCCCTCCTCCCCTATTGAAAAGGTATGGATGCACACACCCCAACAATGACTCAAAATTGTGGCTCCCTAATGGGGGAGGAGGGAATTGTCTGTGATTGCGTCAAAAGGGAATGTTCCCTTCATACACAACAATGGTTCTGAAAACTAGAGTGGCAATTGTACTTGCCCATTGACGATAAAAACAAAAATTCGTGCTGTTGTTGCTCAGTTCGTAACACAGCCCTAAAGGTGAAATTGGTAATTCAAATTCCTAGCATTGAATACCTAGCATTTAAGGCTATCAGGACCTATGACTGGTTGCCCAGACACATGACCAATATTTTCCTGAGAATTGGACATACAATCCCACCCAAGTTTCCCATGAAGAGTGGCTGAGCCAGAGGGTGTTCAATTTCTGCTTTTTAACTAAGCTTCTCAAATTCTGTCAAGTCTAATAGCACGGCTGGGGCGGGGGGCAGGGGCCAGTGCTATTAGCAGTGCTTTGGACACAGCGCCCCAGCAGCAGCAGCCGCAGAGGCAAGCAGTGTCAAAATGTAACAATGCTGGAACATGTAACAATGGTGCAACAAGGAGACAAGACACAAGTCGAACCAGAGTTCACTCGTACAAGATGTTACAACGTCTGGGCATGGGGAAAGTTACATTGACCGAGGGTACACGGAGGTTTCTTACGTCGCTTTATCTTACGTCGCTTTACCTTACGTCGAATTGAACTCACATCGCTTTAGGAGAGAGGTGGTTACATGGAGGTTGTAGTTGGAGTGAGTTAAAACGACAGCGGGGGGTTCCTGCGTCGCTTTTATCTATTCCCCCCATCAAGCAAACCTCTCTTTATTCCCAAGCCCCCATTCAGCTAGCTGGCTTTCGACTTCGTTTCGTGCGCTCTTTTCAACCAATCGCAAGGAAGCACGACATTTAAAATGGGTATTAGGTGGGTACACATAGGTAGTTAAAGCGCTTCAACTCTTTACGTCAACGTAACGAGGTGGTTTGAGATGAAGCAACTTGAAAGTGGGTTTAGGTGGTTACACGGATGTTCTTAAAGCGCTCTAAGCACTACATCGACGTAAGCTACGTCGACGTAAGAAACCTACGTGTACCCTCGGTCACTGTCGTTGCATCATAGGAGTAGACTTGATGGGGTTACAGCTTGTTCGAGTCTATATTTTAAACTTCCCAGTTTTACACCATACGGTGCTAAGTCTACAATTTTGAAGTGACCAATGTGATTGAATGACTTCGTTAGTTGTTCAATGCGGGCTTCGGGAGGCTGTTAAATAGGATATCATCTGTTGTTGAGTGCTGAGATGAAATAATGTCGAGACGCGCAGCGTCAGGCCATTGTTGCAACTCGGCACGAGAACGCCTGGTGATATTCAATTTACCTATCCATTATCACTCAAGATCTCAGTCCGTTTCTACTATTGTTAAGTGATTCGGTGATTACTACCCGAAAAACAAATTTGTGGAAGCTAGTTCAGCCATCATGACAACTTTCGAAGACTTGTTTGACCTCATTGACCATAGCAGCCACCACACTTCGAACATTCCACATTGCATGTTGTTGGAGGAAGCGGTAAATGCTGTGTTAATGTACCATCCACCTAAGCTTACTTTCTATGCTTACTATCTAAGAGTCTATCAGAGGTTTTGCCTAAATAAATTAAACTAACTACAAAATTAACTACAAGAAAGTGGTAATATCTTTCAGCACTCGATTCAGTATAGCCCGTAATTAGAGCGTTCAAAACACCATTGTTGTTTTGTTAACCGAGGGCTGAGATATCCAAAGTATTATTCGGTGCGATTAAATTGGCTCATATGTTTAACCTTGGTGGCCTTTCCCCGATTGAATGATATCACTACTTTCAAAGGCGACCATTTTTGGAAACGTGGCGGGTTCTCCTCTATATCAGTTTTAGTTTTGGGTGGATATCACAGCTTTCATAGTACTGAGAATGTACAGTCCCGTCCATAAGTAAATGAACATTGCATTGTTGTTTAAACAATGACTATGCTATAGAGAAATGCTGCTTCGTGTGAAATGAGCGTGCTCGTTATTGTACTGTTGCACCGCTATAAAGTTAGTATGGATAAAAGATTGTTACATATTCAAAGACGAGATTATTTCGAACAATTTGAGACACAAGAAAACTGTATTATTGATTTACAACTAAAGATGTTTTACAAACGAACTAAACGTGTCCAATGCCAGCTCAATCATTATGGCTTATAAATTATATCGAATTAAAACAGATTGATACAGGGTTGAAATTTTTGCTACATTTATTTGTTGCGTGAGTTTGCTTCACCCGGTAACATTATTGTTATATTCAAGTAATTTTTTTTTTATTTTTTTTTTTTGGAGCCTTCCATCATCTGATGCAAAATGCTAGTTGTATGAACTGGCTCACTTTGAACACTACAACAATTTTTTTTTAAAGAAGATTGAAGTCTAGTAAAGGAAGGGGCGAACCCATTGATTCGATTTGGGAAACCTTCGAACACCACAGGGAGTCGATCTATTGTCCAGAGTAGATCCATTTGCTGCTGAAAGAGTCCGAAAGCCTGTAACACTTGCAGAAAAATGTCCAGATGGTTAGCACGACCGTCTCATATGCCGGTGGTCCCAGGTTCTGGAATGAACTCAGCCAACCATGGCATATTCGGAAAGAAAAGGGTCCCAGTGATGCCTCGTGCTCATGCCGATTGTGGCATGTAAACGATCATGGGATTTCAGATTGGAATTTCCTAACAAAATTTGTTCCTCTCTTCGTCAAACCTCCACAAGCCTCTCATACGTCCGTGGTTGGCACACACTGACACTCAATTATCCATGATTCCGTTTTTAGTCATCGACCAGATCAGCTTCTTGAAACAATTAGGCACTGAAACTGGAGTGTTACAAAGACTATTTGCGCATCTCGTTTAACATTATGGGGGAATGCCGATGAGAAAGAGCTAAATACAAACTACCCACTGTTTGGTCTTTAACATATCTTATTGTAAATCCCCCCCCCCTCTCCACACTTTACTTAAATGCTTTTAACCCATAAAACGACCTTAACGTAAACAAGCTACACAGCTTCCTCTGTCTGTGTATTAGAATGTTTGAAACTACAGTAAGACAGTTTTGATTCAGAACAATTTTCTCAGAACATTAATCAGTGAAATTTTTGGTTCGAATATGAACTTCATACCACAAACAGGTTTGTAGGTATCCGAGATATTTTATTTGGTAGCGATCGGTAGAGTAGCATGTCTTGTAAGCTATCTTCTACGTCTGGAAATACAATGCTGAAAATAAAGTCTTACCAAACCTCAGCGGAATGTTTAACCGAGCTGTAGAGAATCGACTCACAGCAGGGAACATGCTTTATCTCTTTAGCAAATTGCTCTGAATATTTCAAAAACAGATCGCATCATAAGGACTGCAACAAAATTCTGCGTACATTTAAAAAAAAGTCATGAAGACTCATAGGTTTGGCATATTGGTGGAATTTTCTACCATTATTAGTTTGAAAGTTAGTGCTTTTAAGTATCGTTTTATGTGTCACCCCGTGTGTCACGTCTTTTAGTTGTAGGCCGAGGGCTTTACGTGGTTTCAAAGGTCGAGAGTTGAATTCTCACTTAGGCAGTCCACAAGACAACGAAACTAGTTTTCAACTGTGTCTATTTATTGAGCCCATTTGTCTTTCCGTTTTGATAGGCACACATGAAGCAGTACTTAAAAATTTTAAAAGTAGGAATTTTAATCAGTAGGATCACTGACCAGAATATAAAAAATACATAAAAATTAAAAATTCTCTTTTTTACTAATAACAAATAAAAACTTTCTTTGTTTTTATAAATCTACAAAGTTTCAGAGAAGCATAACAAAAATTTGGAATGAAACTGATAATTCGTTCAATCGTGGATACAGAAAAACAGATATACAGACATACAGTAGCCAACACAAGACGAGAAGCGTTTTTGCTCTGCTCCGCAGCACACTTACTGGAAGACAACGTTGTAAAAGCATTGGAGTAGCGCGAACTGAGTAGACTTACAGAATGAACTCCGTGCCATTCAGAAAATTCCATTGTAATAACTTAACTACTTGACTGCTAAAGAAACAGGCAAATCTTTAGAACAAGGCCAACTGAGCACGCAAAAGTCTCCACCATATACAGTACAACCACGTAAACGCTTAGTTGCCACGTAACAAGTTACCAATCAATTTTTAGCCCCCATCCAATTTTCACTCGTATCCACTATAACAGGTAACTTTTACAACCACATATTTTCCAAATTCTTTTCACCTTTTGCTTGGACAGAAACAGTCCTAGCCTAAGTTGCACTATATGCTAATAATAGCGTTAACCTGATTGCAATGGTCCTGTATTGACGCCTTGAAGCTTTCTAACTAGCCGGCCTTAGTTATATTACATGACCCGTGTGATCCTGGCTGTATTCTTATTGGCTGTTTAACAAGCTGTTCTAATCTCAACGAAGAGAACAAGCGAAGAAACACAAAGGAGCCAACATTGTGAACTACTCATTTCGTTTCATTAACGAAGAACTCAACAAATTTCTTACAAGAAATAACTTCGGCAAATCGCTCAGTTTTACTGTTAACATAAAAACGCCGAAGTTATTTATGCAAAAAAATTTGCCCCCTAGCTTGGTTTCTAAGCCCCGCCCCCCCCCCGGGCAGCTCTTTCCTTAGTTTAACATAAAAATTAATTTAAACACAGTAGAGTGGTCCATAAAAACCGCGCAACCTTTTTTTTTGAAGTCTACGGTTTATAAGTTTTTCAAATAAAGCAAATAAGAAATAAGAAAAAACAATAGCTATCATAATATTCTGCAGTCAAATCCAATTCTTAGTGCGAAAAAGTGGTCCTAACTACAAATAAAAAATAAAACTGAGAAAAATTCCTAATTTTCCTTTGATGAAGTCACAGTGCCACTCGTAAAAGTAACAGTTTTACATGTGCCATCATGACTACACTAAAGGAAAATGGGAACGTTTTTCGCATTCAGTACTGGATTTTGGAACCATAAGATTGGCCCTATTATTATTTAAAGGGGGCCGCTTCCATGTTGGCTTTCGTGTGCGACTCACTTTGTAACATTTGCTTAAACGTATGTAAACAAATAAACAAATGTGTAAAGTATTGCTTTTCGTTACTCCCCCCCCACCCCAAGTATCGTTGTGTGACGATTTACGCTACATTTATTTATTTATGCCTACGTCAATGCTGCAATAGATATTAACGGTGGAATACACGAAGGTGATCTGTTCTTTTAATTCCAGTGAATTAATAGGAAATGAATTCGAAAAATTAAATACTGCAACAAGAGATACTAACCCTGACACATAAATAATTATAAAGACTTTCACAAAGCAATCTATGAACTGTATATTTCTTAACTTCTTCAGTCAGTAAT
>JAHWFP010048160.1:9297-23402 GCA_023313725.1 Lithobius niger | reverse complement strand
AAGATAAACATGAGCAACACTTTTAATTTTTTAATCTGAGACCATATTTTTTTTTCAAAACTATCTGTATAAGCGCAAAATGTTAGACTTTTATTAATCGCCTAATAAAACAACGACCAAACTTTGCTAGAGCTGGAGCTTGGTTGTGATTTTAGTGTTAGGAAATTTGAATATAAGTCTAATGTTGTGTTGTATTTATCTTAGAGGGCTTTATTCATTGTCCTTCATGTACTCCTGATAATCATAATACTAAAGCTAATGGCCAAAAAAATGTCTCATTTCACATGTGTAAAGTTAAAACTCATTAGAGGCAAACAATTAAAAAAAAAGGCCGTAATCTAATTATTACGGTGTTTTAAATTTGTAATAAAATTGCCTCTATTCAATTTCAGTTTTGACTTTGAATAAAACTTACAAATGTTTACAATAATCATAATAATATAGCAATAAAGTTTAACCACAGTATACGAGACGTTATATGGAAGGGTCAGGCCCACTAACATCAGCCCTACAGTTGAAAACATCCAAGACCTACAGAAGCCTGGCCAAAAAGAATGGCAGTTGAAATTATCGTGGGAACAGACTTTAAGTTAATTTCTTGTTATTAAGCTTTATTATATGAGCTTGTAATATGAATAGGACGTTTTACTATCATTTTCCCTATTTACCTATCAAAAGCGGATTTGTGTGGCTAGAAAACCCACATCAATAATTGTTAACAGTTTCCCTTGAACATCGTGCTATGGCAATTTGTCAATTAAACCCGGCAGCCGTGCTTCTTTCGATACTTTTACAGATAGTTGATAGTATTTTTGAGTGAATATTCCAAGATGGAATTATAAGGTATTTCCCTCTGTTTTTTCTTTGTTTCTCAGGATGCTTTGGTTGTGCATCTTTGCCTTGGGAATCCACGGTTTGAATTTAGGGTCGGAAGTCGTGGTTCCATTCAGTGATGCCCTTAGGGAAAGTGTGTAAGTATGACACTAACATTAGAAAATGCAGTCTAGTTAAGACTGAGATAAAATACAACGTCACTAGCAACAATGTTGGTTATATTTTGTCCACTTGATGGTTTTTATTATACCAACAAATATCTATACACTAATCTTGGAGGCCGGCTAAAAGGAAGGCTAAAAGGAAAACCACTTCTCCCCTCCTCCCGCCCTCATTGAAAATGCACTCTCCCATTCTACCTGAATGGAAACAGGAGGCAGGCATGAGTGGTCGATCAACTCAATAAAGGTTCAATCTGACAAGTCGTCGGGCTGAACAATCACTTCTCCCCTCCTCGTGCCCGCATTGGAAATGCGCTCTCCCATTCTACCTGCATGCTAAGAGGAGGCAGGCATGAGTGGTCGATCAATCTGACAAGTCGTCGGGAAGTGTGCCGGAAAAATGTCCCGGGAAAATGTCCCGGGAAATGTTTCCGTAAACTTAATTCATGACCGGCCCCGTGCATAGCACTGGCTTCCTCTAGTTTATAATAATAGCATGGAGGCAATGTGTGTTAAAATATGATAGACCTTCAAAGAAAAGAATTGGCCATTTCTTATTCAATTTTTGACATAGCAATGATCATATAGATATATACCATGAACAAACCATTTTACATTGGCTTTTTCAGAATAAAAACTTGTTTTGACATCTAGCAGTGATATATAACTCTGTTTCTTGATGGCTTATTTACAGGAAGAAAGGATTTCCGAACAACTTGGAAACTTATGGATTAATTGCCGGACTTTGGTCATCATGCTTCCAATTTGGGTAAATTCTGTTTTAAATGTCTAGCCCCGCTACAGAAAAGCAAACACAAAAATAAGACCGCTATTTTTCGTTAATTGTGGGTAGGTAAAATCAACAGGCTGTAAATTAAATAACTGCCTGAACGCCTAAAACAAATACGTTATAACGGAAAGAGGAAAGCAAGACAAACAGAAAAAATCGTACACTAGAAATAACAGAGTAAAAAGCCACCTTTATGGAATTTCGTCATGGTGGAATGACTCGGATTCGAACTGGCAACCCAATAACTGTCCAAATAACTGGCATATAGTGCCTTTATCGATATGACCACTCCTCTACTGGCATAACGATGCCCGAACAAAAAATCCACAGCAGTAACTAAGGCGCTATCTGACCGAGAATGCTAGCGGCCATAGGCAATAGAGAGGGAACACAAATAAATACAAAAGTGATCTGAGACAAAAAAAAAAAACAACAAATAAATACAATATCGATAAAGGTGATCTGGGATCGACTATAGATCACGCCACTGCATTGAAACGTAAGTGTGTAATGGCAGTTTACTGTAGGCAACTACTTCCGGTGTACGATTTTCATTGTTTGCCTGGTTTTCTCTCACCTTTGTAAAATTTACAACGATTTGTGTACATTTAAAAAAAAAACGGTAGCATTTAAAAATTACTTAAGTAATTACATATGCATATGCAAATCAATTTCCGCAACCGTTTGGGTTTGAATGTCAGACTTGCCTGTTAAACCCTAGACCTTTGAGATGAAAGACAAAAAGACTGCTTCTCATTCATGCTAACATGCACCCCTATACATACAATCAAGGACGAGGTAGGTTTTTGGGTTTTCCTGCTATTAAAAAAAAAAACTCTTTCCGATCGCCTCTGGTAGACGCTTGTGGCCGCACCATCCACCAAGTTTAACAAACTGAACACACAGTAAAACGTGTAGTCAGTTACAGACAGATATTAAATGTGCGTAATAAATAAACACAGATGCAAACCTATTTCCGTCCAAAAGGCAACGGAAATAGGTTTGCATCTAAATTTCATAATCATTAACCGAACACAATTGGCTTCGCGTCCGATAATTAACATTTAAACTATTAATCGATTTCAGTAACCTCTAACCTGGCCAACATTTTGATGTGTTTGTACATCATTTCTTTGAAGGGCCGAACTATAAATATGTTACCATGGCAACGATATTAGCAGTACTGGGTTTTGGTACGAATTTTACTTCTACACACATGCAGCAAACGATTGTGGCAGGGAACTATTCACGAAGCTTACGCAGCGACATTTCTTCAATCTTATTGGAATTTATTTTCATGGTCCTTCTTCATCTTTCTAAATGTCATCCCCCCTCTCTTTTAAAGCTGATGCGTTAACGTAAAGTTTTTACACTTTTTAGGCAGTTTCTTGGTCCTTCCATTGGAGGAATTCTTCTAGATGCAAGTGGTTTTCGGAAAGCGTCAGTGTTTCTTTTAACAATACAATGTATAGTGGTGAGTATCCAAAGTAGGGGTATAGAAACTGGACTTCTTATCGTAGCAAAGAAAGTATGAGTTGAATACAAAAACGAAATGCAGTACATATTTGTAATAAATGATGAAGCACAATGGTGCCAACGTTCTGAGCTGGAGGCCAGAAAAGTGCAATGAGCAATAATCAGTGACAGTCCAAACTCGTTTAACCACAATATTTTGAGGCCCTAAATTTCGCACCTTTTTTGCTGTGGTTTTTGAACGAGTGTCAGGTAAGTATTAAGCGAAAAATGACCTATACTACACGATTACAACGGTAAAACTAACCCTACCAGTGGTGGCAATTTACGAGGCGTAGCCTTATATTCTACGCACCAATTATGGGTGGGGTGGGTGAGGGGGGGGGGGGGGGCACAGATATATTTTTAAATAAATTCTTGCAGCCACACGTGGTCATCCCTATCGGTTGTTTCCCAAGTATGTCACATATTCCCAACGATTAATTTTTAAATGGGTTGCCTTTCTTTGGAACGCCTTACCATCCCTTGTAATTTCAGCCCCAAGAGTCAACATTTTAAAGAATGGCCTTGATCTATACATAATAGAATTTTTAATTATGATTAACTAGATGTGTGGAATGATTGTAGTTTGTACCTCCATCATTGTCTCTAGTGTATTGTCTAAAACAGGGGTCCCCAAACTTTTCCAACTGAGGGCCATATAGCACAGTTGCGTATCTTTCGCGGGCCGAATTTTTTCTCACCTGGTCCTATAATGGGTTTCTGTGGTGGCCATCTCCCCCCCCCCCCCTCCAATAGAAGTGAGGAGTGACCTTGCCCCATTACCAAACACTGGTTATGTTGTGTTTTTGTAAATTAGGGTCACAGTATTTTTTCCACCCCTTCCCCAAAGTTACAGTTGTCCTCCTCACTTTGGAAACTTTGGGCTTACTCCTCTCTTGGCAATTTATCGACGTTGAGGTTTTAAAAGTAGAAGCTCCAATGCTATAAGGAGTGCATGCAGATTGCACATGCTCATCAGCCATTCATGAAAAAAGTGGAGATCTTCCTAAGTTTCGAAAAAGTAACCTTCGCTTCAGGTCGCGTTTGCGCAACGACTCGCTTTTGCATTCTCGCAGCTAGAAGCTAGAAATCATATGAAATTCCAACATGGCGGCTGTTTTAGCTCTTCCAACTCGCAACGAAACGAGTCTGTGCTTGAGCAGTTGGGAAAATTGTTTCGTCAGGAGGAATTCTCTATTTTACTGACACTAATTATAAGACTGCAAGTATTTGCTCAAACCATGTCGGATTTAGCTAATCCAGGTAGCGTTGTTACCATGGCAACGATTCATTTGCCATCACGATGAAATTCTAGCTGCGAGAATGCAAAGGCGAGTCGTTGCGTAAAAGCGCCCTCACTCAGGGTAAAGGAAAATACACCTTCTAAGGGATAAACAACTAAAAAATGGCATTTATTGAAAATAAAGCACGGGCCGGATAAAAGTGCTGCGCGGACCGCATCTGGATCCCGGGCCGTAGTTTGGACACCCCTGGTCTAAAGTGTTTACGCTGTATTTAGTATTACCACTAACTGTAAATATTGAGATTTCTTTAGCCGCGTTGTGATACATTATGACATGCAAAATCCTGCATGAATTGGACAGATTATATGTAGTACGTTAGCTGGCACTGACAAAATATTACGAATTTTCAATTTTACACGTTTGGATTTCGGAATTGTACGTTTGTACATACTTTATATAACATTCACTTTAATCGTGCTAACATTATAATTGTCTGAGTGATTAGGTTATATACAGTCTGTTGTATTTTTTTTTCATTATTAATAGGTAAATTTTATTAAGCCATATTATGATAGATTAACAAAAATGTGTATATTTAACTATTTGTATCATCGAAATTCTCACACCACTTTTTACAATGTTGTGTAAAAATAGCTGTGTAAAAATACAGGGTGGTACACAAAAAAACTGACGACCCAAAATGTTCTAAGTCCAACTTTTTCTAGTTAGCACCCCTCAGAACCAGGAGAGTCCAGAAAAAAATCTAATGGAAACGGGAAGATTTCTGTCCTTTTCTGGTTCTGAGGGGCGCTAACTAGAAAAGTTGGACCTAAAAAATTTTGGGACGTCAGTGTTTTGTGGACCACCCAGGACAATGCAGCTTTTCCTGAATAAAGTGTAAAGTACTTACTGACGCATTTTTCTGTCCTATCTTTCAGGCAATAACGGCTTGTGCATTTTATTGTCATGATCGCTTTAGCAACTCAAAGCAACCGCAACCAGGAGAAAGAACTCCACTGACAGACAGTTTAAGCCTATCTTTACCCAATGGAGGCAGTTTTGCAACAAATGGCAGCATTATTTCAAGCAAACCTTAAGTTACTGTTGCGAAACGAAACTGCAATAAGAACAGAGATAAACAAAGTTTCTCTTATAGCAAAGAAGACTGCAATGAAAGCCAGTGGACTTATGTTCGATTCCAAGCGACATAATACGGACATGGAAAAATATGTACATGGCTGCACACTTGCTTTCACCGTGATTCTTGGATGATACAACGGTGGTGTCTTTACTAAATTACTGTTGTTCTTCGGAGCTAAGCTGAGAAATCACCGTTTTCTGAAATAATGGGTCAAGATAACGGTTGACATAAAACTTTGCAGATGAATTTGGACTTCACTCGAACGCATAACAGTAACATTACATTGGACGTGAAACAACACACTTATCAACGATCGAAGTGGGGGGAGGTTTCTTATTGAGTGCATGAGTTCGTTCACTTTCATTAAAAACCAATCGCTCCTACAAGTCAGAATGCTAAAAAAAAAAAAAAAGAGACGTTTCCAGGTTTAGTACAACGCTGTTATCAGTCAACACGAGGAATCCGATGCCGCTACATCACATTAGACAAGAGCGAAACGAATACGGGCGATTGATCACATTCGAGTTCGATAAAACAAGACAGCTAAAATGTAAAATGGGCCCGTAGCACTACAAAAAAATACACGTTTGACTGCTAAAATACAAATTTTTTTAATTCATGAAGTCTGTCAGACTAAGGTAAGGGTTAAATTTCTCCTATTTTTACAACCGTTAATACAGCAGTGACACGACGTAGTATTATTGTATATAACTCTATGGTGGAGCCTTAATGGGTTAGCTGCAAGGGGCACTTCAGAGAGAAACAGAAGGGCGTCATACTGTAGCCGATGCTATGAAGAGTGATTTCTTAGCCCTAAAACGCGCGATTTTTGTTGTTGGAGAAAGCAACGTTATTTTAAGCCTAAGAAATCCGCTCTTCCGTTGTTTTTCTCTCCATTTTTATGTAGTGCACCTTGTAGTTATGCCCTCCAAAACCCATACTGGTGCCAATATGGCGGCAAATATCACTGCTCCATTGAAAGACGAATCTCGCACGACTCATGGGTTGTTTAACTGTGCTTCTTTGAGTTGTACATTAATTTCTGATTAATTTCTCTGTATAATGAATGATATTTCAACCTTGGTATCAAGGCAGTATCAGAGTTGAAAAATCGTTATTCAGGAAAATTAGTCAAAATTTAATGAACACCTAAGAATGGCAAGATTCGCAACACGTGAATTACGCCCGTTTTGCCATGATATTTTCCTGACGTTCCCCTGGTTTTACCTTGATTGTACTCTGATTTTGCTCTGATGTTGCCATGATTTTGTCTGCCATTGCCTCTTCGATATTTTACCCTGATATTGCCTTGATTTTTCCGTGGTTTTAAATTGATTGACTGATGTTCGCCCTAACATGGTCCTAATACTGCTGTGTTATTACAGTGATTTTTTTTTATGATTTTACCATGATTGTATCCTGATCTTGCTCAACATTTCACTGATCCTACCTTAATTTTTATCCTGATATTAATCTGAGTTTACTTTATTTCCCTGATTACGCCCTGCTGTTCCCCTGATTGCTTTTATTTTTTCCTGGTTATGTCCAGGTTTTGCCCTTATGCTGTCGTAAAATTCCTTGCACTGTTATAGAGCAGTGACACAACGTAGTATTATTGTATATAACTCTATGCTGGAGCCTTAATGGGTTAGCTGCAAGGGGCACTGCAGAGAAAAACAGGAGGGCGTCATACTGAAGCCGATGCTGTGAAGAGTGATTTCTTAGACCTAAAACGCGCGATTTTTGTTGTTGGATTTTGTTTCGTTGTTTTTCCCTCCATTTTTACGCAGTTCACCTTGTAGTTATTCCCTCCAAAACCCATACTGGTACCAATATGGCGGCAAACGTCATTGCTCTATTGCACTGTTGTTGCTCTGACTTCGCCCTGAAAATTCCCTGATTTTGGATCCCGATAGTGCAGGCTCATGACTTCTGAATAATTTCGGTATTTTAAAATCAAAACCCCGAAACCCCTTTATATAGTAATATATATAGTAGGTGTCGGTCAGTAAGCTGTACAGCTTTTTGGAGGCCCGAGCGGCAGATGATCCGTGGAAGGAACCACCACCGTATCAATTGTTTTTACCGCTGGAGGGAGGAAACCGGAGTACCCGGAGGAAACCCTCGTGCAATGGGCGAGAAGCAACCGGAGAGAAAATCCGTACATATACTGTACATTTCCCATCACCGGGATCGAACCCGGGTCTGTAAAAAGCCAGAGATGGGAGATGTACAGTGCTCGCGATTATACGCGCACCTTTTCCCGCATACCGTTTCCCAATTTTATTGCTATAGATGTAACGAAATCGCAAATCGAGCATAAGAACGCATATTCACAAATCGAACATAGAATGCAAATTCACAAATACGGTATAGAAACCACGCGGAAAATTAAAATGAATTGGATAATGGGTTCGAACATTATCGTGGTGACAGACAAACAGAAGACGGACATGCACCAGCACAAGGTGAATGAGAAACGCCTTTGCACTGCTAGCTGACGCCCCCACGCCTCACTAAAAAAAAAGAAAGAAAACAAAACTCCATTGAAGAAATCAATACGGGGGAAGACTAAATATTTGTTGAATGGTCTACAACTATTTAATGAAAAACGTGACCTCCATGCTGGTGTCTGTCTGTCTGTGTACAGGATAATCTTTGAACCCCTTTTCCGATTCATTTCAAACTTTCTCCATTCCGTCTATGTTCCTATAACGTTCGTAAGTCGTTAATTTGTTGTACGGTAAACTTTAAGGGTTTTTTTTTCTACTCTTAAATATGTAAAAAAAAAAAAATTTTTTTTTTAGTGCGAAATATTGACTGGATTTTGGAAACAACTATTCAGCGAAATTAATCAAATATCTAGTACAACAATTAAGTGATTTGAAGTTCGTAAATAATTAAAATTGGTTTTAATGGTTTAGGTTTTTCATTACTATTAAATGTTTGAAATAACACTCTTTTTATAATGTAAAATGTTGATAGCTTTGGAAATAACTATTCAGCGAAATTAATCAGAAATCTAGCTATGATGTTTATCTAGCTATAAATTCGTTAATCGTTAAAACTTATTGTAGGTTTTACGAGTTGTTTTTTTTTTTTACTCATTAAATGTGTGAAAACGAAATATTTGTTTTATATTGGCTGGACCTTGAAAACTCAGCGAATTGACCTGAAATGTAGGTACAACAAATAAGTAAATTTAAATTCGTAAATCACTAAAAGTGGTTGTTGTGTTTAGGATTTTTTTTTGTACTAATAATTGTCTGAAAAAAGTACTATTTTGTAATGTGAAATTTTGACAGGATCTTGGAGATAGCTATTCAGCTAAATTAAGCAGAAGTCTACGTACAACAATTAATTGAATTTCTGATGATACGTAAATCATTAAAATCACTAAATAGCGGTTAGCGTTTTTTTTTACTGTTAAATGTGTGTTGTAGCACTTATTTAACGTGAAATACTGACTGGACCTTGGAATAACTTCTCATAGAAGTTAATCAGAAATCTATATACAACAAATAAGCAAATTTAAATTCGTAAATCATTAAAATTGTCTGTTGGTTTAGGATTTTTTTTTACTATTAAATGCATGAAAAAGAACTGTTTTTAATGTGAAATTTTGTCTGAACTTTAGAAATAACTGTATTTAGTGAAACTAAGGAGAAATCTTCGTACAACAATTAAGTAAATTTTAGTTCGCAAATCTTTAAAATTAGTTGCAGCGTTTAGGGTTTTGTTACTATTAAATATGTAAAAAAAAAGCATTGTTTTGTTAATGTGAAATATTGACTGGACCTTGGAAATAACTGAATTCCAATATTTTTGAACACTTTGGATGTCCGCTCTATTAATTGTTGCACATAGAATTCTGATCTATGTGCAACGTGACAATTTACAGACCTGACTCCAAAAAAGATTCCTAATACCTATATCTCTTCGGATTTTCATCATGACGTAGGTGTGAAATTTTCTTAGATGTGAAAACGGTGTTGTTCTCGTTGTTCTAAACATCAAAATGTTGCAGTTTAGTCACGTGTCGTGACTTGTAGCACAGCTTGGGTTTTAAAAATTGGACTGTATTTGTGCCTTTTGATATTTTTTATAAGTACGTTCATGGTTGTGCGGCTAGCCGACTTGTCGCTCGTTTCGTACAGCTTGTCATTTATAAACTCCTGAAGAACTAACGATACCATTCATGAAGTTAGCATATTTATTTGTAGTAAATAATTTGTAATTTTTTTTTTTGTCAGTTTGATCTGAAGTATATTTTAAGATTGATTATTTACGTCTTAAGCAGAACCTGTGGTCGCTTTTTTTTTAGCGGCGTTTGTTTACTTTCAACGCATGACTTTTGTACAAAAAAAAATAAATAATAAAAAATTTCATTCGGTATGTCTGACAAAAGGCTGGTTATTTTATTATCGCTGGAACACGTTTAGAAATACCTTGAATTTTCTATGCAAAGGGTGGAGCAGGTATGCATCTTCTTAACATATAACTCATCTACAGGTGGTGGATAAAACAAAGTTACTGGTGCTGTGAAATGTAAACTAAAATCTCTGTGAATTACATCCGACCAAAGCCAAAACGGGTGTAAGACAAGCCACCAATACACCGAAAAGTTGATCGGCCCTAGAAAGCGGTAATATCATTCAACTAAGAAAACGCCGCCAAATGGAAGTGTCTGTCCGAGCCACAAGATTGTAAACATCCAAGTACGACTTGTTTCAGTAGTGTAAATGAAAAAAAAATTGCTTACTAAATATTACAGAGTGGCTTGCTAAGACTTACTAAGACACTTATGTGCTTACTAAGACATTGCCGTTGTTACTTAGGACGTTGAGATTCTTACTATAGTGTCCGCGGCCTATCTTGAGTTCTCCGCAGAACGAACACAGATAATCGATTGTACGTTTTCAGTATAGCAGAGTGCCTTGTTGATATCCAAGATGGTTACAAAAACAATGGCGGCCATCGATGAAAGCCACCCCATCCAGGAAGACGTAGCCGCTCACAATGCACACAATAAGGCGCTGATGCTCGTACTAAGATGTTGATGCTCTTACTGAGACACTGGTGTGCTTACAGAGTCGTTGGTGCCCCTTTATATTATAAAGCCGCCTTCCAACTTTGGTGGTTATAGAATTACTGTCAGCAAACAAGTGGCCATTTGCTCTTAATTAATACCAGTCAACGTGATTTTTACCTAAAAGCAATTCGCTTCGCCAGTGGAGTGGCTAGCAGCTAAGGGACCGGTCATTATTTATGGCCAGGGAGGGCCGGAAGAAATGAAAATGTGACCACTAAATGTTCGATGACACCCCTCCTTTCGAGGCCCTGAAAAAATCTTGACCCACCCACCCCCCACACTCAACGTCCAAAAATAATGTGCTCCCACCCCACCCCCACCCAAAAAAAAGCGTCCTTTCGTATATCTATTGAGACTGTCTGCAGATGATTTCCTGTTGCCAAATTAAGTAAGTAGCACTCCACACCGATAGTTACCATCACTTGTCACCCAACGTGTGTCGTTTTTAACGAAAAGACACCTTGGGTTAAAAATGTTCTACGAAATGTTCCTCTTGCCGAGATTCATACAATAAGTATGATGAACACACTGTTTGCTTGTATGCCCACATCCGTAATATAGCCAGCACCTGAAAGACATTAAAAGCCAAGACAGTAGGTGGCCAAGGCTGTGACAAAGTTCTTCATCAAAACTATACTCGCAACATTGGTACTACTAGTTTCAAAACCTTGTAAACACTCACATCAAGGGGTCTGGGGGGGGGGGAGGGATTTACCCCCTAGGAGCTAAGGCGATTTTAGACATTTACACTGAAAGTGCCAATTTGGTCAGTTTTTACTCCAGTTTGGTCAGTGTGTTTTGACCCCCCCACCCTTCTTAAGGCAAGCAGTTGTCACTAATTAGTGCAACTCAAAACCAGAAGTTTTCGTAAAAATCGACACCACGTCGGATGTAACCAAATGAAACCTTACGTGATATGTCTAATTTCGTTAATCATTCCTTAATATACGATCTAGCCTATCAATTATCTTTAGCAATTTTAAGTAAGTAATTCTGGTTCTGAAGGGCCCTATCTGATAATGAGCGAGGCTAGCGGACGTGATTCAGCCCAGTGTGTAAGCGTTAGGTTATAAACGGTGTGTAACTTGGATTTGTTCCAACAGATGGCGGCACCTGACCTACTTCATCCTCGCTTTGCTTCTGACTACTAATTCCTGCTCGTTCTGGGTCGTGTTTCCTCATTGCATAATGGTTTGTTTTCACATTGCTTTTTATCCCCGAATTATTATTTTTAAACACGAAATTTCCGAGTCCTAATTTAAACAAACATTCAGAGTGATGCTGCTTTCATATAAATTGTGTAAATCCTGTGAAAAATTTTGTAGGTCACCTGGCTGTTAGGATTGTGTAGCAACAAATTTTCTTACCCCTTTTTTTCTTTGAGTTTTTCTTTCTTCCCGCCCCCGGTCAGAATTGATGAAGTATTTGGCTCTATTAATGGTTTCATGTATTCTTTAATAATACCATTTCTCTATTAATGGTTTCTTTCTTTATTTGGTTTCATGTATGTAAGCCAAAACAAAACTTATTAAAGATTCCTGCCAAGCTTTTCGCAGTTTGATTTCGTGATATCAAAGGTCAATTCAGTAACGTCAGGGGCGACGGAAAGTGGTGTCCATTGGGCTCCGCGGAGTATCCATGATCAGTGGCGTACGCAGGAATTTTTTTTTGGGGGGGGGAGGGGGCAGTGCGTGAAGGAGCGCCCTGTGCTACTAAAAAAAATGTGAATTACCAGGCAGGGGATCTGGGGAAACTGGGGGAGCTCTTCCCCAGCGGGTTCGCTCTGCAAACTAACAAATTTTAAAGCACTTTTTGGGCCCATGTAGCAAATTTTCACCATTTTCAACGACTTTTTTTGGGGGGTGGGGAGTGGGAGGAAATGGAGCAAGTTTTCAACATCTTCAGCAGAATTTTTTTCTGAATTTTGCGATGGTAAATTTTGGACCTATATGACAATTTGAAATAATTATGGCATTTATAATCATGCAAGAAATCACTAAAAACAAGTATGGCCTATGACCTGGGTGCACCAGACTTTCCTTGAGGAGGGGGGGGGGGTCGTGCTCTTCCAACTTCCCTGTCTCGTTCTGGGTCGCGACCCTATACGGCCTACAGTGGAACGACAGATCGGAACTACTTTCTGGGCCAAATACCACGTTAAAATTACATTGTATAAGTTTTAACCTAATAACCTCATTTTACGATTACGCCAGGCAAACGGCAACGAAACAGCGTTGAACGGCGTTGAACGATCTTGCAGTACTAGTGTAGGAGATGGTTTCTCCAAGCCAAGGTAGAAATCACGTGTTTCGATTCCTGGCATAATGCCAGTCGACGCACATGCCGGAAAATAGACGCCTTTTATAGTCTACAGTATGTCTCAGAAGTCCTGAACCCGGTAAGCCTATATGGTATAGGCCTATGCAGTTTAGGCCTACACGATGTATGCCTATACCGTAATTAGGCCTAAGGTGTACAAATCAGAAAACTATGAGCAAAATATGCAACTAATGGGAGTAGCAAATGTCTTCCACAATAAGCGTTCACTCACAGTAAAGCCAGGACTCGAACCCAGGACTTTCCTCTGGGTGTAGTATAGGCCTAAACCATATAGGCCTACCTTGTTCAGGACTTCTGAGACACACCCTGATGTGGCAAAATAAGATTCTGGCGTTGCTGAATCAACTGGCTTGAAGCCAGGAAACGAATGCCACTGCTTCTATCCGAGACGACCTTGTGGCAAGGGATAGAATATGAAGCAATTATAGTTCCAGCATGGACACTCTCTCGTTCCCTGGTGTCGTTAAAGGTACATTCCTCTCCGGGGCCGTAGTGAAGGGACCTTGATTGGGGGGGGGGGGGGCTTTCGGTTGGCTTTCCTGTATTGCCCAGTTTAGCAACATTAATTCAGACGCGTGTTAATGCAGCAAAGGCTTTCATTTTACAATTTTCCGCTTGTAAAAAACGCTTTTTTTTTTACTGCATTCAATCTGACCTATGTAGCCTAAATGAGGCAAAGGCTAGGATGCTCGAATATAGTGTTAAAAAGTATGTCTTTTTAAGTTAGCCCAACACCAAAGGAAATCTGAAAATTGCTTACTGCGCAATTTTAGTATTTAACTGTCATGTTTCACAGTGGGATTAATTAACGTTACTTTTGGCGTTCGATATTACGACATAAAAGTAGAAAAAGATTGGCAGAAATCCTTTAAAAAAATATTTTGCCAGCCGCTCAGTTCGGGCCAGCTGAAAATTGTTTCTTTTGCCTAGGAAAACGTACGTAACCTACGAATTTTTGCATTCGTTCCTCGCAATGCTGGAGGTTTTT
>JAHWFP010048157.1:0-24651 GCA_023313725.1 Lithobius niger | reverse complement strand
TATTACGTCACCGCTTGGGAGGCGGCCATTTTCGTGGATGGAGTCCTGTGTTGCGAGGCTAGCCATGCAAGCTTGGTTTGGCTCCAAACGCAGTTAGTCTGCCTGCCGAACAGGCTGCACCATGCTGGCACGGGTTAGAGCGACCAAGTGGCCTTGCACCCAACAAAACCTGCTTGCTGCACGTAACGCAAGGTGATTTTTTACTTGCCGTACCGTACCATTTGGATTAAATCACGAATCGTAAGGATTGTACGAAAAATTCCAAGCTGATAAACCGGTCAGAATGGTGCTTCACGAAGATTTGCCCGCTGTCCGGTAAGATTGCGTACCAACTCATCCTTTCTTAACCCTTTCGCAAACTGTGAAAATGATTTTTTTTTTTTGGACTCTGGCCCAAGAGTGGATTTTAAGAGGGGATTTTTTTTTTTAAAGCGGGATGTTAGGGAATTGTTTTATTTTGAATTATGTGGCTAGGGAGTCATTCGCTTGAAATTATTGATTTGTTTACATCGGCGTTGGTTTTAAAGGCTCGAGACCCACGTTCGGTAATTGGGACTTGGATGAATGGAAGACGACGAATTGTGTTCTAACGCGTTTACAGTTAAATTGTAGTGTTTTCCGGTTGTCACCGTTTCGTTTTGTGTCGAGTCTTACACATTTATAAGTTTAGCAACTAAACTTAATGGGTTTTGGGTGTACTTGATTGGGTGTGCGTCCGGAGACACAGCAGTTGAGATAAATAATTTATATAAAAGCGAGAAAATCCCGACACTGTTATTAAACTGTAAAGTAATCTGCGTAAGGCCTAACTAGCGTATCCTCGTTACAGAATGGTATTTACCCCCGCAGTTAATGGAGCTAACGTACATTGTGGTTTACCATTTCTTCAGCAAGGTTCGGCTATTTATATCAATTACCGGTGCGTTCGTAAAGACCGTTTTCCTTTTATTGACACACGTGTGTTGTGCCTTATCTCGGAGTTTTTACCGGCCGGATTGGATTAAGAATTCATAAGGAGATCTTGGACCAAGTTCCAGCATGTCGTCTGTTCAGGTTTGGGTGTGTGAATTCGAAAACCAGTTTTTGACGTGACATGTCAAAAAGTGTCGAATTTAACCAATATTAAAATCAAGCTTGAACTACCCAAATTTAATTAATGTGGTACATAGCAGTGTTAGAAGTTAGCTATTAATGAACTCTTTAATTAATATAAACTAAAAACACCACAAGAGCTAATGGCGTTTTTATTTTACATCAACGAAAAGAGCCAATTTTAAATACATCAATGACTTGACACTTTACTTTAATCTGACACCACGGAACAGAATCGAAGGGGAAGGCTAGCTCACAAGACCTAGTGATACAAAACGTACTGGGGCTTTACAAAATGTGTTAATTTTACCTGTAAACAGGTTGAAATCGTTATAATTTTCATTTTTATTTTTATTTTTTGCTAAAATGAAGTCTTGTAACAGTTTTTGACATGTCAAAACGATGTGTCAAAAATCTGATAAACCTGTCGCATAAATGCCAACCCTGTCACTAGTTTATACTTTTGAGAAGTGAGCCGTACTATTTATAGCACTATCTGGCTGTAAATAATGGGGCTAAAAAAAAAAAATTATAGTAAATTCCCTGGAAAGTTTAAGCGTAGGAATATCTGCAAAAAATAATGTAGTGATGGTGTTTTTTGGCTTTGTGTATTTTTTTGCAGCGTTGGCAGTCTCCTAAAAACACATAAAACACCTAAAAACCTACGGTGATTTTCCCCTTTTTATTCAGTACTGACCCTCATCGCTAGGTGGTATTTAAACCTGTCCTTGTATTGTTCAACTGATTGGTTTTGATTTGCTATATACGTTCAAAACAACTAATAAAAACTTCTGGGGAGTGTCCAAACGTTCAGCGTTGTTCAGCAAATCCACGCCTTGAGTACACTATTGTGGGCCATGAGATAAATTCTCCTTCTCCGTCAAGTAGGCCTAATCTGAGAAGTCACTTGACTCGTCCACAATGCTGTTCACACAATATCCTTCATTTCGTTTTTATTGTCATTGTTTGTTGAGGTGTAAAGTGTCAGATGACCAGGAGTGGTTAACGCTCGTTAAACTCTTTGAAATCCTTTGAAAGTGCCAAACGTATTACAATCAGCCTTCTCCACTAGAAACTGATACGCTTCGTGTGTATTATCTTACTGTTTAATGACCATTCTTGTGGAGTTACGAACATTGCTTATTCTGGGATTGAATTTGGCTGCAATCAGTCGACCAGCAAGAGAGTTGGTTTTCTGTGCTTGATAAAACCAAGAATTTATAGGGTTGGGGAGGAGGATTTGTAACTCTAAAAAGCCCCTATCGAAACGTGTTACATTCTTTAATATTAGTTCCGTCCGAGTTTTCAGAGGGCGCCACGCGTTCCATCTGGTAAATTTTGCTCGTTTTTCAGCCCAAATTTAAAGTAAACTAAATTACAACTGTAGCTACACTAACTAATACAAGCTAGTTTCGTTTAATTTAATTTTAGGCTGAAAATTAAGTAGAAATTCCCACATAAAACTCATGGCGCCCCCTATGAAACGTCGACGGAACTAATAGGAATGAATTTGAGTCGTTTCAGAAGAGGTCTCTTGTCACAAATTCTCCTCCACAACCCTATAAATTCGTGATAAAACTAATACATGGAAAGCGTTACTTTGAATTTATATACATTAAACTAGTTAACAGCCGTTTTCTGATTGTATGGAAAACAAAGGAGTCAAGTTCAAAGGAGTCCATATGCAAAGGAGTCAATTTCACGTTTCGGCTCTCAGTTCGGCGACGTTTTCAAGTGAGTGAATTCCTTTGCGCTTAGTTGATGTTTCCATCAAGAGTTCATCGGCTCGACAATGTTTCTGATGTGTTTCTGGAACTCGCTGCAACAATTTTCTGTAGTCTGACAAAAAAAATTGACAAATAAAGAAACAACAATGGTAGCTAAATGTTTAGTGAGCAAAAATAATGACGCTTGTTTTTGTTGCCTGCCTGCAATGTTGGCTCCATTGTCTTATTTCGTTAATTACTAATATCAAGAATTTACATCAAGAATTCTTCCTAACATTTACAGCGACTAATTTATCTATAAATAAATTAAGAGTTTTAAAATGTAGTTTAAATTGTATGACATTTTCAGTAAATGTAAAATAGTAATGATGCAAGTTCGTAAACAAAAATACGTGCGCAACTTAAATCTACTTTCACAGTAATTTTGTTAAGCTGAAAGTAATTTTCAAAGGACATTCGGGGTAAGTTCTCAATGGTGGTAATAGTATTCCCGTACATGTGTACCGTGACAACCAAAACATGAGACGACAGTAACTTTTTAAAGTATTTGCTGGCGTGAGTTTTGCTTCAGTTTACCTGGTTTCAACTAGATATTTAAAACTTGATGAGAGGCAAACTTAATAAAAATGTGTAACAGCAATGCGTACATTGTATGTACAACAGCAGTTAGTGATGAATAAATATAGAAGAAAACCTGCTTTTGTTTGCTTTTGGTCACTGATGCATTTATACAGGACGGAAAAGCCAATGGCTGAAGATGGGTTAAATAAATACGGATGCAAACCTATTTACGTTGCCTTTTGGACTTGTATGTCAGACTGCCTGAGCGGGAAATCGAACCCACGACCTTTAATATCAAAAGCCATGGTCCTACCGCTGAGCCAGACTGAAACGGCCAAAAGGAAACGTCCATAGGCAGCATTTAACACGCACACATACATATAAACATAACACTTTTCCAATCGCCACTGGAGGGACGCTTGATTTCACTGGTGTGTGCACGCAATCAATCGTCCCTCCAGCAGCGATTGGAAAAGTGTATGTTTCATGTTTATGTGTGCGTGTTAAATGCTGCCTGTGGACGTTTCCTTTTGGCCATGTCGGTTTGGCTCAGCGGTAGGACCTCGGCTTTTGATATCAAAGGTCGTGGGTTCGATTCCCACGCTCCCAGGCAGTCTGACATACAAGTTCAAAAGGCAACGTAAATAGGTTTGCATCGTATTTATTTAACTGATGCATTTGGTTGTTAATCAGCCTTTGGTCTCAACGAGGGGCTTTGGTAATCCAATGCATTAATGCTTGGTATTCTTGGGTAATCTGGTAATACTCGTGGTATTTCGTGGTTATCTTCAGTAACCGTGTATTTCCAGATAATCTAACGTTATACAGTATGCAGAAAATACGATAATCGGTGGGAATCTAGAACAAACCCCAGCATTCTGTGTGAATGACATATTTCGTATGGTAATCTTGTAATCTGAAGTATACATCGTAGAAAACCAGTAAACAGAAGTATTCCTTGTAATAATCCAATATTCTGAAGTCGTCATCGAAGAAATCCTATAAACAGAAGCATTCCTTGTACTAATCCAGTATTCTGAAGTATCCATCGTAGAAATCCTATAAACAGAAGTATTCCTTGTAAAATCCAATATTCTGTAGTATTCGTCGTAGAAATCCCATAAACAGAAGTATTCCTTGTAAAATCCAATATTCTGAAGTATTCGTCGTAGAAATCCTATAAACAGAAGTATTCCTTGTAGTAATCCAATATTCTGCTGTATTCATCGAAGAAATCCTATAAAAAGAAGTATTCCTTTTACTAATCCAATGTTCTGAAGTATTCATCGTACGGTAGAAATCCTATAAACAGATGTATTCCATGTACTAACCCAATATCCTGAAGTATTCATCGAAGAAATCCTATAAACAGAAGTATTCCTTGTTCTAATCCGAAGTATTCATCGTAGAAATCCAGTAATTCTAAGTATGCTTGTACCGTACTAATCCAGTATTCCGAAATATACCACACAATCATAGCATGGCAGTTTAGGCAATCCAAGTTTGCAAGTAGTCCGGTGTATACGAGTTGATTAGTTAGTATCCCCTTCGATCTCAAATGTTGTGGGGTGCTCACAGTCTGCCACAAGGCCAAAAAGCAATGGAGTATATATAGGTTTGCATCAACAGGAAAGTTGTTCAGACCAATCCTTCTTTTTTTACTATAGGATCTGGATCTTATTAAATAGTATGTCAAGCTTTAGGATTGAGAATGTTATGATCCTGCTTTTTTTTACTGGGATTCTGATTGAATAGTTTTTTAATGAATATTTAGGATTGAGAATGGTTCTGACTTTTCTGGTCCAAGTCAGAATCGTCATACAAACCAGGTTTACATTTGCCTAAAAATCTTTTTTAAATATTTGTTGAAGCCCACCACTTGCAAAAATAAATAAATAAATAAAATAAAATAAAAAGAAATCAACTGGCACCGTAGGCCTGTTACGTAAACAGCAAAGTCCTTTCAAACAATAGGTAGATTCTGAATTTCCTGGATCCTCACTTCCTCCATTTCATGGCTGTTAAAATGTCAACTTTAGCACCGAGGCCCGCGCAGCTACGATGAATTTGCACAGATTTATGACCCGATGATGTTTAACGGTTGGTTTCCTATTTGCTTTTCATTTCGTTAACAGTTCCTGCCATGTATTATCTCAATTCCCCTTCTGTGAAATTAGCGTTTTTGAAATTGTGTTAAGGCTGAACGATGGCTTACTTTGACGTTGTACGTAGAACGTACTAGGTGTCTCAAGGGAGGCGCGGAGCCCCATAATTTTTGGATCTGGACAGATTAGAAGCTTTTAAGAGCCTAACCCTAAAAGGAATTTAGCTGATTTTAGGACAGAGGGCAGTTTTGTGAGGGGTCCTCGGGGACCTTGAAGAAGAATGTGGTCAGTCGCGGCCTGTAAGCCAGGTGGACGCCAGTTCAAATCCCGCCATTGATCCATTCAATCGTTGTTTTATTTGGCTTCCATCTAGCTAGCAAACAAACCTATCTTTGCATGCCTTCGTCGTTAGAATTTCAAGGTCGAATACGTGCGGTAATTTGCTTTTTATCTTTACTTGGATGTCAATCATTGATGTTCAGCGTCCTTGAAGGTGTCTTGGCGTAGACTCGGTTCCATAATAGCTACTTTACTAAAAACAAATAATAATCTTTCCCTGGCAAATTACTGCGAAACCGTTTGCCAAGAAGTGTTCGCTCAAGAACGAGTGATGGGGTTCATATTCTTGCGGTTAAAAGCTACCCTTTTGTACTAAATGTCGGTGTGCTCGAATTTGGAATTGAACCGTCAACCTGGAGAATAAAAGATTCACCACCTTAGTCGGGAAGAATGGGGGGAAAGAGTACCGTGGCAGAGTTCCAGCCAGTCTGTGCTGTCGTGTCCAGGGAAAAGTGAGACAACCAGCCTTTTCAGTATCGACGGGATTTATTATGGCTTATTCTGAAGCAGGGTTCCTCCCACCAACCTGGAAAACTCATGGAAATTGCTGATCTTTCACAAAAACACTAGAAAACCTTGGGGGAACAAACAACAAAGAAATAAATGTTACGAATGCCTATAAGTGCATAAAAACTTATTGTGTTAAACATTCTACATTAAAAATAGTACCCTTCTGTCTCTGTATTGACACTTACAAATTTATTGAATTTAGTTCATTACTCTTTTTGCATGTCAACCCTACAAACAGCAAAACTGATAAAATGTATGCAAAAAGATTCCGTCGTAAAATGGCGGTAAATACCCTGGAAATTGACCTCTACTACTCTGGAAAACTCGGTGAAATCCTGTGTAGGTTATTTCTGCCCCCCTGTGAAGATCGGAATTTTCCTGGTTCGAATATATGGGGTTTTCCCTTTCAGGCTTTTCTCCTTTTTTTTTCTTTTTCGAAATGTCTCGTAAGGTTTTAAACCATAAGCTGGTTCAACGATACAAGTATTTGTTTGCTTCGTGTGACACAAAGTTAAAAAAAAAGTTCCTGCTTTGATAAAACCATATAATAAGATGTGTTTCAGTATTATTTAAATCGGTATTTGAGGAGCTTAATAAAATGTAGTCCTCGGTCACGTATAAATTTATTTAAACAGTTTGTTCATACATGACCGTAATAATGGCGATATCAAAAAGTCGGGTGATAACGTTAATTTAGCTTGCCCTATCCTCAATAATTAGGTGTTTTAATGCGTCGATTGCACGATTTCAAAGCCTCGTTTGACAGGAGGAAGGCAAGGTGATTATATTTTCTGAAATAATGGTTTAATGATAATGCAAGATGACGTCACGGGACCGAATTAGTTGACTTGGAACCAGCTGCTTCGCTTCTTGTTTGCTCTGGTGCTGACGTAACTTATGATATCATCATGTCCACATCATAATGCGCTGCTTGTTCTGGGGCTGATGGCTTTTAAAACAGTTAGCCACTTCTTCGAACTCAGTAGCTGAGGGGTTTGGGTGACCGCATAGGTCTGAGTTGCTAGAGAGTTTTAGGTTTCAGACTTCGCCATTCGATCTGACACTGTGAGGTTTGTGTCGTGTCTTTCAGATGAGTCATGAATTTTTTTTACCAACACCCCCCCCCTCCTTTCTCTCACTAACCACTAAATTCTTGATGTAGATACAATATGGCGGCGACGTGTGCCAAATAAGTAAAATTGTTGGGCAGAACAAGCCTATTCAAAACCCTGCGAAGTCAGTCGTGAGTGGTGTGTGTAAGCATGAAGTGTAATAATAGTGGTGTACGTCGTGACGTCACTAATGTCTAACCCTAACGTCCACATTTATTTCCACATCAAGGCAGCCATTTTTTATTATTTTCATTTTTTATCGCTTCACGTTCTTGAAAAATCATAAAGGAATCACCAGCACCAGTATGTAATTTACTCGTTGGGCATGGCAGACGTGTAGTGTACTGGTGGCAAGAAAATTGTTTTTCGAAATATTAACATTACGTAACAACATTCTTCATTCACGCGGAGAGAAATATGAGGTTAGGTAAGCAAGATTGGTGATTTCGTCAGTACTGATGAAGTGTCTTTTTAAAGGTGCATTTCTTCTGTACTGATGTTGGCATTTCTGGGTAGCACGCAGTTGCTACGTTCAGTCAGACAGGGGCTTGTCGCGTCCGTCGCTCGCGCGTCACAGGGATAACAGAGTATACAGGCAGAAGTCCTATAGAACAATTTCAAAGCGTTATTACTTTTTACGCTTACGCGCTATTGTCATCACTGGAACTCGCACTGAACGTATTTATTGATCACTTGTCTCACGCCCGAAGTCATTATTTGTATACCACTACGTTGTCCAGAGCGACCTGAGAAGCGTTCTCTCATTGACGTGAAAGCTCTGGCCATTACCTGAAGTTTACTGGGATTGCAAAAACTGAAAAGGTTCTCAGCTCGCTCTGGACCACAAAGTGGAACAAATAAATACTTTTAACGCGAGTCAATTTAATAATAAAGACGTTCGGCGAGAGTACCAGTGATTATAATATTGATTATAAGAAAAAAAAACATTGTTGTTCGATATGACTTATGGCATGGCTGGTTTCACCCTTTTCATTATATCAAGAATTTATAGGGATGGGGAGGAGAATTTGTGACTGAGACCACATACTAAAACGTCTTAGATACAGTCGTATTAGTTCAGTCTTAGTTTATAGAGGGCGCCATGTGTTTTATGTGGGAATTTCTACTCAGTTTTCAGCTTAAAATTATACTAAACTAAACGAAAGTAGCTTATATTTAATTATTTAGTTTAGCTTAGTTGTAATTTAGTTTACTTTAGATTTGGGCTGAAAAATGAGCAAAAATTACCAGAAGGAACACGTGGCGCCCTCTGAAAACTCGCACATAACTAATAGAAACGAATCTAACGTGTTTCAACAGGACTTTTTAGAGTTACAAATTCTCCTCCCGTACCCTACAAATTCTTGATTACATGTATACGAGTGCTCTGCATCCATGCAATGCGTGAGCGGTAAGTCCCTGTGATCCAGTGAACCCAGAAACATCTTAAGATCAAAATTTGGATCGAGTTTAGACTTTATACAAGCACACTTCGGGACACCTAAGAAAAGTTATCGACTGACAAAAAATCATTGTACGAACAGTGTTCAAGTCTCGGAGCCCTGCAAAACAACAGTTTGATCACTGTGTCTTCTAAACGTTCCGAGCCAATTTTCATATTTTTGATTACAATAAACACTTAATTTTGTGTAATTTTTGCGAAATTTTACTTAACTCGGGGGGAGGGGAATGTCTCCTCCCTTTATTTTGGCTGTGCCACTGGCTCATTCGTTTCCATTAATGAGAAGGTTAGTGTATCAACTTACATAGATTCTAATAATATACGGTGGTCATACACCACGTAACGAACATAACCTTCATTTCCCCATGAGTAAATAACACTGCAGAGAACAAAGTGTCTTTAAAAATAACTGGTAAACACTTGAACTCCTTTCGTAAAAGACGAAAGAAGGCCTTGACACACTACGGCATCCCGTTTGCATACGTTGGTGTCCGTTGTCTACATTTCTACTCTTGCTGGTAAGGCATTTACGAAACGTTTTCCCACTTAGGATTGTGTTGTAATCCTGTTTGTTACTTGGTATGCAGTTAAGATTTGTGGACTTTTAAGTGCCGCGGAACTCATTCATTCTTAGCGTCGTTAGTTTCTCGACTTCAAGATGGAATTATAGCCCTAATGCTGCCATGAGAATATGTCGCCTCGACTACTATAATTCTGACGAATGACTCGAGTAAGCGCATTGGAGCTATAATTTACGCTTTTAAGCGCATTCCTCTGCTGCTGTCGAGAACGATTACACGGCCAACAAAAGGATTAAGGAGTTTGCAGACGGTTTCAGGCTGATGACTTCATTGTTTTCTGCATGATCTTTGTCTCCCATTCTGTTGGCGTGGCTTGTCCTACCAGTTCACCCTAAGTTTAGTCTGTGGCGTGGTAGGAATCAACAAAACTGTGTTTATTGAACGCTGCAAAGTGAAATAGATGCGTTGGCTTGCCAACCAAGGATCTCCTTACGCAGTTGTAAATCTTAATCTTGACGTATATTCAGTTTAACATTGCTGTAAGATAAGGAAAATGTAAGCCCTGGAACGAAGTATGTTGAACAAGAGAAGCCCAAACAGCACAAGTCAAAAGTCAACACTACCCAGTCAACACTATGTCAGTTCAACTTACATAGCTGTACACAAATTCAGAAATTTGAAAGAGGGTGGGGGTAAACGAAGGTGGAAGATTATTGGTAGGAATTATTTTCTTAAAAACAGTTCATTTTGGAAACCTGTGATATTCTAAGATAATAAACCTTGGACTGGAACTCATCAAGGAGCTTCCTGGTAGCCTACTTGCCCAAATTGTTATTGGGAGGGAGGTCAAAATCATGAGCGTTTTGGTTTTAGGTCTAAGAAATCACTCTTAACAGCATCGGCTTCAGTATCTCTCTGCAGTGCCCCTTGCAGCTAACCCATTACGGCTCCAGCATAGAGTTATATACAATAATACTACGTCGTGTCACTGCTCTATACAAAGTAAAATTGAATCGCTACTCTATTCCTGAAGGGCATCAATCTAACACAGACATGAAAAAATTGCTAACTTGCTGTAAATAGCTTTTGCTTCGGATCCGTTTTGGAGGGTTGATCTGTTATTGAAAACTTTATACTTTTGAGCTTTTTTGATCCCTTTATTTCTAGTTTCCTTTTACTAAATTTAACCATCGTATTTATATTTTATTAATATTAAATTAATATGGATTTGTTGCAACGGTAATATCCTTCCAACAAAGCCAATTTATTAAACAAATAGTTGTCTCATAATGCTACCACACATTTTACGTTGTTTGCTTATGTTAGGGTTTGCCCATTTCACAAACACAGCTTTATTTCTTGGAATTTTTTCTCAGCTGACAGAAAATGAAACGTTGTTGCTCACTTTGTAAAATGGATTTCTGCATGCAAGTTTTTGTTCTTCGTCATGTATCTGCTTGAAATTCATTTTGCTTCAAGAACTGGTTTTAATATCGGTTCAGCTTTTAAGTATCAAAACATAAACTGCTTGGATAACTTGTTCCTTGTTTGCGCAATTCGTTTGTGTGATTTTAGGGGCAGACCGTACCAATGAAATAGCTTTTTCCACTGTGGGTGTGGTCGCATGTCAGTGTGTGACAAGCTCAGACAAAATGATTATAGCTTTTAATGACCGTATAGGTACTGCTGTGAAAATGAAACTTTTTAAAGGAAAGCTGTACAAAACAAAGCTTTCTAAAACAAAACCTTGAAATTAATTAAAGGTTATTCTTGAAGAAATTTGAATTAGTAGCCAAATTTGAATTGGCCACTTGTCGGCTATTTTTAAAAGGACATAAATCCTTCTGGTATATCGTGCGACCCGATGAGATTGCAGTTGGTAACATTTACATAGGTTAGAGTTAATGTCGCCAAATCACCTCGCAAGCAAGAGAAAAAAAAGAAAATGAATTTGTCAACATTTACATACGTTTGAACTAATGTCGCAAAACTGAGTCGTGCAGGAAAGCCAACAGGGAGATATGTTCCTTTAATTACTTCATTGAGGGCTGTTAACCAGTCCATATGCTAAATTTCCATGGGTCTGCAGTGCGGTCTGATCTTTCATCCTCATGGTGTAGGGATGACCGTGACCCTCTTGGCTCGCTTCTGAAGGAGCACTGACGACACTAGCTTTTCGTCTTGCCCCAAGTTTTTTTTTTGCTTGGGCGTGCATTATATACACTGAGGGGGTTAGTATTGCACTTATGGTACACAGTGTCCAGTTGCCATGTCATTAAGTTATGCATTAAAATTTTAACTGAGGATCATAGTTATAGTTTGTCATTTAATTTGATTTTGTTTACGTGCACTCATGAATACAGTTTAGAAAGACATATTTTTTATACAAATGTTAAAGTGGCCTATGGGCTATAATACACACCATAAGTTACCCAATTACTGGTGTGTGTTTTGATCTATACTCGGAAGATTTTGAAGGAGGTGAAGATTGGACATTCTGAACCCTTCTACATGAGGAAAGACCAGGCCTGGCCTCGAACCAGGTCATCATAAGGTACAATCGGAGTGGAGATGAATTGGTTCGAGGCCAGGCCCGGTTGTACCTTATGAGGATCCGAAAGGACGTCCATTGGACATCAAGTTTTCTGGTCCTAGCGGGAATTGGAACTTCGCGTTTGTGCCCCAACCCTGTCTTCTCGTCTCGTGTGGAAGGACATACCTGAAGACCGATCTTTTGCAACTGCGTTTGGACAATGATATAGAAGTATTAGCGTTGTGGTGTCTAGTAAAATGTGAATTAAAGCAGATTCCACCTGTAAAAGGGTTGGTGTCGAATTTTCTCATCGTGAACAGTGGTTCTCCCTGGGACATAAATCGATTGAGGTTCGAACCCTTTATTTCTCGTCATTTGAGTCTTGCTTTGATGTCAAGACCAAAGGACTGTTGCATGTAGGAAAACCTAAGTGAAGACATTTCCAACATTTGTATGTGGGAAAAACTAGTATCTTTTTCTGTACTGTAAACCCTTCTGAGGAGGTTCAGCCTTCCCATTGTGAGATCTCAAAATTGTGAGATCAGACCTCCAACTCTCTTCTGGTTAACCTACAAAGTATCTCTTGGCAAGACTTCACTACACAAAGGCAAAAAAATCATTTGGTAGCCTTGTAATTTTTTGGCGGAAGCTAAACTGAAGCTCTGGTGTAAGCTGAATTTTTGTAATCCTTGCCAATTCTTGAGCCATCTTAACAAATTTAACCTTGACTTAAATGCTATTCATTGAAATTTACTGCCATAGAAATGGGAACATCCCAATAAAAACATTCTGCCCGAGGCAAGAGTAATAAAGAGGCCTGACCAAAGAAAGTTGGGCGTTGATCACAATGCAGGTGGCTGTTAAACTGGGCAATGAGTGCAGACTAAGCAACTACTGGTTTGCTAATCACTTCAGCAGCCATACCCGAGTCTTCCAACCTGGTAGCTGCTAATTATCTACTCATTAATTCCAAGTCTAGTCACGTAGTCACGCTAAACGCAGGTATGCGTCATTTTTGGCCGCGTATCGACTAGACCATCCAGTCATTATTATTAATATTCCAGGCGCTAATAACCAAAAAGTTCCGTTCATCATTAGTTTCAAAACAATCTGCAAACCTCATCTTAACTCCTAACGATTCCTAATTAGGTGCAGTATCCAGCGTGGTTGCTATGGGGATGGCCTTAATATAAAACTTAACGTGACATTTTGAATGATGTGGTGAATTGATATTACAGAATGACCTGATCGACTACTTCCCTCTCTCCTGCAGCACCTTTCACTGAGCATTGCGTGTCCGTCTGCCCTACTTCCAACATTGGCAACTGTTTTTCTTTTTTTTTTTATGCCAGGATTACGGTAATAATGGTTTTAGAGAAAGTTTTACTTCCGGGTGCAAAATTGGAAAGTGAGAATGTGTTATGACTGTTTTTGCAATAAAGGAAACCATGCTATGGTAAATAATTTATTTAATATCTTAATGTTGTTGACCGTAAAATTGTTCTCGTAATTTAATACTCGAAACAGGAAGCATCTTTACGTTAATAAAACAACAGAATTTAAAGGGTTGCAGGCTGCTACAAAAATTTGTCCATTATACTTTTTCTCTCTCAGAAAGCTGGTGTGATCAGTTACTTCCTCCTAGAAAGTTACTGTGATCGTTCAGTTCTATCTATTTGACTGCAGAACTTGATGTCCAAAGTAGGTAGTGTTGGTCGCTAGCCGGTTATTTGGAGAATGAAAATCAACTTGACGACTTAAACTTAACTCTACTCGCTGAAAAGGCGACTAGCAGAAGAGACTGACCATCACATAGTGATACTTGTAGAACCGTATAACCGTAAAAGTGATATGTGGAATTACACTCGGGTGTTTTCTGCAATAATGCTGTGGTTAAAGACAATTCAACAATTTGGTAAATCCATAAAACAAAAAAAACCTGCATCGTGAAAGACCAAGATGAAGAGTAGAAATGTAGAAATGGCGAGTGCTTTCTGAGATCACCAGAGATGTGGCGACTGATGCTGGATTGACAGTCGGGAGGGTTGGGTTCTTGTTATCAGCTGATAATGGATTACTATTATCTTGTAGCCGTCATAAAATAATTATCTATGGATTGTAGTGAAGAAGAATGTATTTACATTCTATTGTTTTGTAATATTTTATTTGAATGTTTATCTTGCGTGACTTTTGTACGGATGGTTCCGTAGTCGGATCGATGCCTGTAAATATCTGTGGTCATCGTGGCTGAGTTGTGAGAGAGCTCAGCCTGGTTGCTGGAGGTTTGTGGATCTGGTCGAACCCCTGGAAAGGGGACCTTGGCAAAGTCCCCGCCAGGGCTGCCGGCCAGGGTAGCGTGAGAGGCTAACATGCTCCTTCAGCGGCTATGGGATGTATTCTGGCTAATTCTGGACAATCTTTCGGCCCCGACGATGATCGGAGGTTTCCCGGGTCGAATGCTTCGGCTGACGTATGGCTCGTCACAATTTTATATAAAAAAAAATGAAAATTCTAGACAAGGTTTTACATCTGTTTATCAGTGATTAATCGCAAGCCTTGGAACGAGTTTAACGTTTTGGAGGTTTATTTCTGATCTCTTTTATCGGTTTTAACCCTAGGCCGGTCTGTATCGAGATGCCGTGCTCACTCTACTGTCACTCATTTTGCATGCAATTCTTACAATTGACGTCTTGTGTATGAAATTTTTTGCGTCTATCCATTGGCAAAGTTTTGAAGGTGAAATCATACTCATGATCACTTTTGCTAATTGTTGTTCACATAACGTCTGTGCTTAAAATGACCAATTATTTTTCTTGGGGAAAATATTCTGCATAACTAGGTATAGTGGAACACCGCAGTCGGTTAAAAATTTATGAAACAGTGAAAATTTGGGCAAAATTTGTCGAAAGCCACTCTTTGTCTGCGCAATACTGATTCTAGTATAGTATAGTAGGTGACGGCTAGTAAGCTAGAGCTTTTAGAAAGTCCAAGTGGCAGATGTAAAGTGGAAGGAACCACCATCGTATCCGTTGGTTTTTGCCACGGGAGGGAGGAAACCGGAGCACCTGGGAGAAACCCTTGTGCATGGGGCGGGAAGCAACCGAAGGAAAACCTGTACATGTACACTTTCCTTCACCAGGATCAAATCCGGATCTGTAAGATGCTAGAGATGTACAGCTGGGAACAGAACGCCTATCGAATCTGACGCCTCAGTGCTCGTAGCTACCCGTGCACCCAACGAATGCTCCTTAGGAGAAAATCGAAATATATCCCAAGGATAATTCTTCCATAATTATGAATAACATAAAAAAAAAGATCATTTCTTGGAAGAATATTTCTCAAGTCAAAAAAGTCCTATTAGTGAAAAGGTTCTCTTCCAAACCATAAAAAAGTCCGTAACGTTGACGCTCATTACTGTGGAACACTGCATTAAATTTACTTCCAATAGAGTGGAAATTCTCCATATTTCGCTTATTTCCACGCTCCAAATAGTCCCTTATCTAGCTAATTTTCGACTGCAGCCTGCAGCCATCTTCAGGCTCTTCGAAGGTAAGTTTATCTTCTGTTTACATTCTAAATTGTGAACACGATCGATTGGAAGTAAATTTAATTCCAACCCATTCATTTTGCCTGTCTTTTTTATTCATTCCATCATTTGGTTCGTATTACTTTGCAGTTTTCCTTTTAGTTGGGTTATTTTACTTTTGCATCAGTGGTTTTATTCTTGCATCAGTGAGCTCACATGCATTCTCTAACACAATATGTTTAGTATGAAGGAATTGTATGATTTGTGTGCGCGTTGGTGAGCGATGTTGTGGGTCGCATATTTGGGTGTGTCCTCCTGGTTGATTGTCTGCTCTCAGGTAGACAACCTTTCTGTCTCTTCAAGCCTCAAGGTGAATCGGAATTTACGATCAACCAAGCAGACAGAAGCGGCTTCTTAAAAAAAGAAACAAACTTGCTCGGGCTCATTGTTTCTAGCATGCGCACGAATTCTTAGTGGCTGTACGACTAGAGGCATGGCACGGGTTGTTGCAGAAAACATCTTTCGGTTTGAATTATTCGTTTTAATTAATGGGCATGTTTATTCAATTTGGATTGGTGCGTGCACAAGCGGAATTTACGGTGTGCAGAACAGTGGGTCGTAATTAATCTGTCTGCCGAGCCGGAGCTAATTTAAAATGATGCATCTAATTTGCATAATACATTAAGGTAGCACTATAGTGTTGTAAATTTTCTACGAGCGCACTTGTCCAGAAACCAAGAAACACGGTGTTCATTGGAATTCTTTTGTTGCAACTCTGTACGTATAAAGGTCTTCCGGTTTCCAGTGACGCGCGAGCTGTACGAGAGTTAAATGCTAATGTGTGTACTTAACAGATTGCAGAAACACAAACGTTGTGCTGGATACTGCAAATTGCAGTTGTTCATGTATGTACCTCCTTAGTAGATTGCGGATTCATTTACGTGTCGTACAATTTATACTCTTCTCTGATATAAATTGTTACGACACGTAAATGAATCCACAAACTACTAAGGAGGTACATAAACAACTGCAATTTGCAGTATCCAACACATTAGCAGTTTCCTCTCGTACAGCTCGCGCGTCACTGGAAACCGGAAGACCTTACAACGTCTTCCGGTTAAAAGGAAGTTTGATTTCTTAAACCCGGGCAATAAATAGACATAAATCGCTGGAAATAATATTAAGGAAAATTGGAAATTAGCTTCTCCAGTGGAGGATGTGGCCATAGCGATTAAGGCGCTATGCAAGTGATATGGGGGCGAACTGGGTAGCTGGTTCGAATCCGGGTCATGCCACTCCGACGAAACGTAAATGCATGAAGGTGGATTACTGAACTACGTTATTTCTAGTGTATGATTTTCACTGTTGGCATGTTTCCAATTTTCCTTAAACCTGGGCAGCAGAGGTCAATTTGCTGTAAGAAAAAGTTTGTGGAGAATCTTAGGGTAATTCCTTAAACAGAGCAGAAGAGGTAAATTTTTAGCAAAAAAAGTTTGTGGGTAATCTTAGGGGATACCTTTAACCTAGGCAGCATAGTTCAATTTCCAGTGAAAACCAATTTTACGGAGATGCCTGGTGAGAATAGTTTTGCAAATTGGGCAGCAGACGTTAATTTGCAGTAAAACAAAAAAGAGTTTAAGGGGAAGCTTATGCTTATTCCTACTCGGGCAGAGATCAATTTTGGATTAAGAGTTTGGGGGAGGAAGCTTAGGGTTATTTCTCACAGGTCAATTTGCAGTAAAATAAAATTTAAGGAAAGGTTAGGGAAGGTGGCATTTACAATCAGGCAACTAAATACGGATGCAAACCTATTTACGTTGCCTTTTGGACTTATATTAGGCAGCAGTGGTGCATAACATGTGGGCATAGTATTTACAGAAAGGTTTCCGGTGTTCCGGAGGTTTCAGTGTGTTGTGGCTTCTTGCGAGAATGAACCTAAAAAGCTGTTATGCCCGTCCTGCAGCAGTTTTTAGTTCAGGAGTGGGTAACTTTTATGCAGGAAAGAGTGCAGTGCTCTGTGGAACTAAAAATAATTCAGTAGGGATAGTCCGGTATCGGTATAATCTGTATTTATCGGTATTTTTCCCATATCGGTATCGGACCACTGTAAGGCTTCCAATACAGATATTCGTTACGCCAAGAAACGCAACCGTTTTCCCTGTAAAACAGACACCGAGCACGGCAAAAGCAATAGCCAAGTGAGAAAAGCAAAGCCATTTTCTCAGTTTGTAATGAAAATGTAGCACGTGACGGTTCCAATGAAGCTAACTGAGAAGATGAATATACTGAAGCCATATGTAGGAATAAGATTAAAAATGCTGTTATTGCTGTGCAGAACTTTTTGGATAATCTCAACAGTTGGAACCAGAAACTGAAGTTGCATTTGTATGGGATTTCAACTTTTAGTCGCGATTTATTATTATCGGCATCGGTTCAGTTTGCCCTTCATCGGTATCGTATCGGTAAAAAGTCATATCGGCCGATCCCTATAATTCAACATAAATTTCCATTAATGGGAACGTACTCCTAATGTCTACAATAGCAAATTTTCGTAATTTAAAAGTTTACAGCAGGTCCAGAATTTCTGTGCTCGTGCAGGGAAAACTATGGGCCCGATTCTACGACATCCAAATTGGCTAAGGCCCATACCATTAAATGCTGCGGTCTTAAATGGACATAACATAAAAAATATGAAAAGTTGATAAAAAAAAAATGCTTAGCTTCTATAGGTAAGGTACTGACCAAATATTTTTTCATTGCAATAATACATCGCTTGAGGTTCCAGTTTTTAATCGTATTGTAGTGCTTGTGTTACTTAATTACTTGTAATGCTTAGCTAAATTTGTTTTGACTGGTGGCGACTTTTTTAGTGAATTGTAATTTTAGATGCTGTGTTTAGCAGTGTCTTACTCCTTGTCTAGTTTTCTATTGGGATCAAATCCTCGTATGAACCATTAGAAACTTATACCTTAGGCCTACATAGTATAATTGAACCAGTCTGTTATAATTAACACAAGTTGAACAAAATGAACTGCTTTGTAAGGATAGCCCGATATTGATATCGGTATCATCTGTATTTTTTGCCACATCCGTATCGGACCTCTGTAAGGCTACCGATACAGATATTCGTTACGGCAAGAAACAAAACTGTCTTCCCTGAAAAACGTGATACCTAGCACGGCAAAAGCAACAACCAAGTGGGAAAAGCAAAGCCATTTGCTCAGTTTGTAATGAAAATGTCCCACACGATAGTTCCGACTCTCTTTAAGTTTTACAACGACCAACTTAAAATCTGACTGAGAAGATGAATGTACTGAAGCCATAAGTAGGAATAAGAGAAAAAATACTGTTATTGCTGTACAGAACTTCTTGGATAATCTCAGTAGTTGGAACCCAAAACAAGAAACTGAAGTTGCATTTTTATGGAAATTAAACTTTTAGTGGTATTTTCTTTTTTATTATCGGTATCGGATAACGTTGGTCGGTAATAAGTCATATCGGCTGATCCCTACTACTTTGAAACCTGTCGTTGCTGAACTGCTATTTGTATATGCTGTTCAGTCGATTTCATGCGCTTCGATATAACACCACCATCTTCGATGTGGCGACATTGAGTGACGAGTGTTAATTGACTGTACTGGAGTGATTACTTATAACAGTACTGTGCTTTAAGAAAAAAAAATATGTAGCATACCTTTGGCAGCAATTTTTCTTCCCCGCTAGTATATTTGTCAGCGTGCTATGTTAGCTCGTGTTGTTCGGTCATTTCAAGTACAATTCCATGGAGTTGGTAATAACTAGCATTATTATTAGTTGGTACCATTATTATTATTATATTATTATTATTAATTTTTTATTAGAAAATTGTGTCCTTCTTTTTTCGGTTTTGGAATTGAGGGGTTAGGAAAAAGAGTATCTTTCCAGACAAAGTGAAAAGGCTCTTTCGTTATTTACTGCACATCCAGGTTCCTGCAAATTCGAAAACTGAAAAAATTGCCCCTCTGTCAGATTTTTGCGTATTTTTCGTTGGAAACGGTTCGTCGTGATTTCCATAAAGTATGACAGATAATTGTGAGTTCAGGTTTATCATTGCTTTTGTTTTATATTATTTATAGACGAAGATATACGTATGCATGATAGTTTAAAAATATATTTTACAGACTCATGGTGTGACATACCTCACTGCACAAGGGATGTTATACCATAACTTGTTTGAGTTTAGAGCAATTTAACTTTACAGTTGCACTAAAAATAAGTTAATGTTTGCCACCTTCCTTTCCTCCGTAGCCTGGTGCTGATTTATTTTTTTTTCAACAGTTCTCTTTAAGCACATTTCGTTATAAACAGTTACAGCCTCCAAAAGTTTTGGACGGACCAAGCTTAAATGCTTGATGCCAACCATTTGCAGGCCAAGAGCTGTTCTGCGTAACAAGGTTGAATGTTAGGGCAGGTAGCTATAAAAACTTAATTGCTGGCTTTTTATAGGTAAAGACATGAATACAAGCAGTTTAGCACACCTTATGTGCCTTCTCTTGTTCAGAAGAACCTCGTGAAGATGGTATGTGCTATGTGCTGTTGGGTATAAATTAGTGATGCCTTCTGTAACCCTTTGACTTCCAACTAACGCTGAGCTTGCAATGCCCAAGTGCCGGTGTTATGCAACATTTATTTGGGGGGGGGGGGGCCGCGCTTACCCCTATTATAGAGTAGGCTTGTTTGCTGTGGGTGGGGTCCCACAGAGCCCTTACACACCTCACTTCTCAGTTACGTCAATAGTTTCACCTCTTTGGAGTGTATGTTGTTGACCATGTCGAAGGGTTTAATAAGTTTTATGGGATTCGTCAGAAACTTGGCGAGTTTTTAAGGTTTCGAAATCAAAAGACCTATCTACACGGGTTAGTTCAAATAAATACGAATGCAAACCTATTTACGTTGCCTTTTGAACTATGTCAGACTGCCTGAGTGGGAAATTGAACCCACGACCTATGAGACCAAAGGTGTAAGTCTTACCTACCGCTGGGCCAAACTGACGCGGCCTTTGGTTTCAAAGGTCGTGGGTTCAATTCCCCGCTCAGGTAGTCTGACATATTATGTCCCAAAGGCAACATAAATAGGTTTGCATTCGTATTTATTCAACTCTTATCGAGCTCTGGCTTTCTATCCTGGTTAGTTCAAGCCGAAAACCCAAGTTCTTATAACCTATATTAGGTTAAGTATAATATAATATAATAATAATAATGATAATATAATATATAGAGACGATGTTCGAGGCATCCACCCACCCAAATTCCCAGGCGGCAGATGTTAAGTGGAAGAAGTACCACCATTATTACAGTTGTTTTTTGCCGCATGAGGGAGGACACCGGAGTACCCGGAGGGAAACAACCGGAGAAAAACCCGTATATGAATGATTGAAGTTCACTCTTAGAGTAATGGATTCCTGATTTGAAAAGTTTTCTAGGTGTCCAATCCATAAACACTCTCTGAAAACGCTGTGTTCTGACACTACGCATCTGTGTATCAGCACAGCCAACTTACCGAGTTGTGTACCAGCAAGTTTGTACAGAAGAATGTGTTCCGTTGCTACACGAACTGCTTCTGCTAGTACATAACTTGGTGGGTTGGCTGTGCTGGTACACAGAGGTGTAGTGTCAAAACACTGCGTCTTTCACAAAGTATTTTAGTCTTTATAATTAGACATTGAAGAAGTTATGCTGGTAATATCACAATAGCTTGGATTATCCGATAATTTCCGCCTTAGTCCATCCATCTTGCTTTTGTTGTGACGTGGCAATTACCGTTACAAATACCACTCAGGTCTCGGTTTAATTTTTCTCTCAATCACTTCGTTTCATTCCCAGGCTGATAAACATGCCTCCGTTTATTCAGTTCGGATGCATCATGATCATCGAAAAAGGCTCTGTCACTGAGTGAAAGTCAGCAAAATCTGGCAACATCTAGCGCTATCTAGCAATATCTTTTACGAAACAAACAAGCCACGTCCCGTCTTAATTTTGAGTGAAAATGTGGAACGTCCTCGGTGCACCTGGGAGCAAGCTGTAAAGCTTGCACTGCTGGTATAGATGATGCCACGGTAAATTCATGCAAATTTCTGTTGGTGACAACATATGTCTAATTCGTGTGTCTTTAAACTAGCACCTTTATAGTATTACTACCAAGTTACTACACAAGTTTTGTGGGATCGAATATTTAGCCTGTAAAAGTGCCAGATTGACCAAAATGTGAAAATTTGCATCGCCGCCACTACATAAATTGGACAAATGGCTCTACTTGACAGTGCCTAAACGGGCCTCTCATTCTTAGCTGTGCGACTCTTAAGAAATAAAATTTCCGACAGCTGGATAACTATGACAAATGACCAGATGACAAATGACATGCACCGTCAACTATCTGGTTAGGGACAAGTGCCTTGCTGGCCCCGTTCAAGGGCAAACAAGCCAGCAAACCTCATTGCATAATAATGGAGGGATGTCACTGGGCTGATTTACTTAATTTAACGGAATGTCCTTTTGGTCTTAACAACTGCGCAGTGGAGTTTGATAGCAAGGCCATTGAGAACATGGGGAGAGGTGGAGTCGTGATGAATCGTTTGGGAGGAGTGGGAAATGTCACGTTCACATTACAAACGAGCACCCTTTGTTCGTTGCACGCCCATCAACCACGTCCGGGTACTTCGTACGTTCGTTACATACGACGTGTTCTGCCATCAGAGGCTTGCTTCTTTAAAGACCTGTCACTCATTGAAAAGGCCAAGTTAGTGTTGAAGGCTTATAAGGAAGTACGGAACATCTTGCATAACATTTTCATTGAATCGAACGAGAAGTCGATGAGCGTAGGAGAGGCGATAGGAGTAGCAGAAGTAATAGTAGTAGCAGATGTAGTGGCGATAGGATCCCACAATTAAGGGATTTGATCCATAACTTCAGGGGCCCGAAAAACCATCTTGATTAAAAGGGCAATTACATGCATTTTGACATGCATGTTTGACTTTTGGATCACTTACACAATAACTAAACACAAGAATTGCGGTAAGAATACGTTACGTACGTCCAATATAACAATTTAATTACTGTATCACCAAAACACGACACGGAGGTCGCCATTGTTTTGCTGGAACTTGTAGAAATTAATGCCGACAGACGGATCTCTTCGATTTCGACTCGCAGCCGATTGAGATAGCTGTATTGACTGCGAGGAGCTCAAGCGTCTGACGGCCTTAGCTGGCCACTACACTGCCGGCCAGGTAAGGCCGCCAGACGCTTGAGCTCCTCACAGTCAATACAGCTATCTCAATCGGCTGCGAGTCGAAATCGAAAAGCGACATCTGTCGGCATTAATTTCTGAGCGTTCCAGCAAAACAATGACGATCTCCGTGTCTGTTTTGGTGATGCAGTAATTAAATCGTTATGTCGGATGTACGTAACGTATTCTTACTGCAATTCTTGTGTTTAGTTATTGTGTAAGTGATCCAAAAGTCAAACATGCATGTCAAAATGGATGTATTGCCCTTTAACAATCCAATAGCTTTCCCAGTTGATTTTGCAAAGCACTCTCCTTTCTTTCTCGTAAAGCATGATGCTAATAATATTTTTTTCAAATGTATTATGGTGCAAAGAAAGAAGTACCATGAAGTACCTAGGTACTTGTGTATGGTGGTTCATTACATTTATTTCAACAACTATACACAAGAATTTATCAATCTGAAAAAAAAAGAACAAGTAAATTAATTGCTAACACTTGTAAATCGTGACAAGAGTTTCGTTGTATAACAGTTGTTTAGAACAAATTTAAAACAATTGAACAAAGAACAAAAAATTACAGGTTACATACATTTTAACAGAAAGATTTTTGGTTTTACACCAATATGTCAATGTAATTTCATAACTAAGATTTAAAAAAAACAATTAAAACTTAAATTACTATCTATTAATTGATACATCAATAATAATAATAATAATCTAATTTGTTACATTAATGCAACAGGACATGGAAGGATGATGGAGGATCACTGATACCAAGCCTACTAAGCTACACGAATGTAATTACACGATAACATGCCTTAAGAGCAGTGGTTTGCAGTTGCATACCCTGGATTTGAATACAGCGACTGACAGTGCCATCACTGCATCCCTCGGAAGCGAGTTCCAAAAGTTCACCGCACGCTCTGAAGACGCACTGTCCGAGTGGAGAGAGAAAAAATGACCATAGTTCCATCGTACAAGTAGGTCAGCGCCAGGTCACTCTTCAACCTACGTAGTTCAAGGCCGCTTTCAGGACCTTCAGTCTTTCAGAATAGCTCAACTATGATGGATTTCTTGCTCTTGCCCGATGCATCGTTTTCTATACATTATATAATCTTGTTGATTCCCATTTCAGTATTATTGCGGAAAACATATATAGCTTATGTAAATTTGAACATAATGCCTCAAACCGTTTATCTCAAACAAGATCCCAGACGTCGGTCTCTATTTCTAGTCGTCATTTTGGCTTAATGGGGTTAAATTAAAATTGTCAACTGTTGATTTTTGATTTGCCGAGTGGTGACCAACATTGTATTAGAAAAGATTGGGACTCGACGAAAGTTTACATTTTGGGATTGTAATTACCTGTTCTGTGAAAAGTCAAATGGATTGTTGGCCTCATATTAGCATTAACAGAAATGTGACTCCACCCCAGCTTTCTGTGATAATACGGCTTTCTTTCTGCAGTGTTAGCATGCATTAACGAAATAGCAGCAAGATAGATATTTTCTGTCGACACTGCTTTCTTTCTGTAGCGTACCTGCCCTGTTTCTGCCATGGGGTAATGTAATATGTTAAATTTGTAAAACTGAAGGAGTTTAAGGAAATTGGGTAAAAACATTTTAAGTGGAAGGAATTAAGTTTTAAAAGTTCAGGTTTCCATTAAGAAATGCAAAATTGAAGTCCAGGTATCACTACATCTTCCCAGGGACCTCAAACCTTCATTTCTAGTTGGGATAGTTATTTCAGGATGTATATAATCTTGTGTAAGACTACAACACTGCAATTATTCGTTTCAGTTACCCTAGTTCTACGACGAGTTCAGTCAGTGCAAAAACAGTTTTAATGTGTCTGGAATAAGATGTAGGCTAAGCACAGTTTTAATTGGGCTAAACAGAAAC
>JAHWFP010048154.1:5327-56339 GCA_023313725.1 Lithobius niger | reverse complement strand
GTCTGTTATATGATGGACAGAATGTCATTGGTGGAAGACACCATAAAATCGTGCATAAAATCGTGCATATATCCTTTCGCGATGTGCAGTCTGTTATATGATGGACAGAATGTCATTGGTGGAAGACACCATACATTCGTGCATAAATTCGTGCATGTATTCTTTTACGATGTGCAGTCTGTTATTGTGATGGACAGAATGTCATTGGTGGAAGACACCATAAATTCGTGCATATATTCGTGCATAAAATCGTGCGTATATCCTTTCACGATGTGCAGTCTGTTATATGATGGACAGAATGTCATTGGTGGAAGACACCATAAATTCTTGCATGGTAATTTCTCTGTACGGATCTGGAAAAATCCATTTCGATCCCAGACGAGCAATTTCGAAGTTTTTTACCCCTAAGAAAGATCGTAGAACGAGTGAGTCTCTCATTCACATTACCACTAGCAAGTGCATTTTAGCAAAATGCTTTGAAAAACGCCTCAAATCCAGCGCGTGTTTGCAAGACAACGTTCCATATATTGCACCATCATTGTTTGTACGGTGCACTTGGTTCCCAGTAACTTGATTTTATGATACATACCTTGAGCGTCAACCCTGTTTTTGTCTTTTTTTTTTTGTTTGTTTGTTTGTAACTCATTTTTGGTACACACCCATTTGGCACTGTCGTGCGATTGTAATAAAGTAAAGTAAAGACTGAAGAACGGGAGAATGCGATTCGAGCAGAACCTCTCTTCTTCCTGCTCTTCCTTTGGGGCACAGTGGACTCGTTCCATCGCTTGAAACCAGGGGCGCCTTGAAAATTGACCTAGATAACTCAGGTTGAGTTGAAACACCCTGTCGCGTGTACTAATCGCGTAGGTCGTGGGAGATGTCGCGTCATAAGCCTATGATCTGGCTTATTTTTAAACGGTTGCCTGTATATATAGCATTCAAATTTCTCTTCAGGCAGCAAAACATGCTAGCCGACCTTGGTTCATGAGGGTAACTGGGGGGCCCCAGGGGGCTAACACTGCAAACGAATCGACTATCTACCAATCAGAAACGAGATAGAAACAAGGGAGGCCGTTGCATTTATTTGCGTTAATTCACTGTGTCAGTACGTGGGTGAGTTTGTAATGCGTTTCGATTTTTATAATTCTACAAATAAGCTTATAAAAACAGTGATTCAAGCTTCAACGTGTCTTGACAGCAAGTACGTCAATAAAGTCCTTGCGTTGTGTTCCAATTAATGCTGTCTTGCAGTTTATTGTTGTCGCGTGAATGAGAGTCGATGCGATGACGAATCGTTTTGGTGACGATTTTGAGTTAAAATTCGTGACGTGTGGAAGCAACCTGAGTTACTTTTGCTTGATCCAACCGGATTGATTTTCGAGGGCACCCCTGCGTGTCGAAAACGGGATTATCTAAAACTGGGGTTACGCGTTTTGTATAAGGCGAACCACTTTTGCCGCCATAAGATAACGTAGAACTATAGGTTACGTTCAGATTTTTTTTTAGTGAACCGTGCACAAAATGCTGCTGTTAACAAAATTGTGAAAATTGTTTTATTTTCTATAGTTAGTGGGATTGTTGGCCGATTGATTACCTTACAAGACGATCAATTTTCGGTTGTATGTTGAAAATAGAAACACGTACCGAACAGCGAGTATTAAAGTGTCCGCGGCCTATCTTCAGTCCGCCCCAGAACGACATAGATAATCAATTGTATGTTTTTGGTAGCAGAGTGCCTTGTTGATATCCAAGATGGTTACAAAAACAATGGCGGCCGTCGACTAAAGCCGCACCATCCAGGAAGACGTAGCCGCTCATAAATACCTTCAGGACTCAAGACAGGCCGCGGACACTATAAGCCTTTGGTTTGATAAGTCATTGTCCTGATTTGCAGTTCGCACATATAACTAGATAGAAACTGTAACAATATTTTTAATGCTCTTTCACTCAGTCGTGGAAACTCAGTTTTTAATCTTAACTTTTATGAAGGTAACGATTATGTTTTCGACATTAATCGCTTAACGACTTCAATCTAGCTTCTGATGATAAAGCAAAGCATTTTCTTCTAGTATTGTTTGAGCAATTAATAAAGACTCGGACAAATTTGCTATATCATCAGAACTGAAATGTTCAAACTATCAAATGTGCAATTTTATGGGCGGGACTGCGGACTCCCAAACTCTTTGCCACGGACCCTTTCTGGTTCACGGGCCACTGCCTGAGAAACGAGGACGTAAAACGTATGAAACGCAAGAGAGTCTATGCGGTTTACCTGTAGTCACTCGTCTATAATTATTTTTAGAATTATATGCCAAACATACGAAGGGTGCGAACATGCGTGGATGCTGTAACCTTGTTTGCCGTCGTTCCTCTTCAACTTCACGATGTGCTTCCAGATGCATGCCGGCCCCAGCAGGATGGCTAAATTTTGTTTGTATTGCCTAAAACTAAAATATATTTTACCTGTACCCACCCTACCTCCCCTCTTGAGTCACCACCTTGATAACATATTGAGAGGAAAGAACTACATCCACTTTCGACTTACGGCCTTTATACAGGAGGAGCATTCGCATGCGTACTGGGGTTAGCGAGCTGGCTGTGTTCAGACTTTTAACTCTAGGGAAAAGCATTCTAAAAACAAGAATGCTAAATTTACAGGTAATGTTTATTTTCGTTTTAGGCGAGAGAAACAAAATTCAGCCGGCCTTCCAGGGCCGACAATTTTCTCTTTTTTTTTTCAATCCTTTTGTCAGTCGTGGGATTCTATCAGGATTTAACCTGGTAGCCGATTACTCGAACTTGTCTTATTTGTGGTATTCTCATTGCAGTCGGTTTTTGTGTCATAAAATACGGTTATCCGTTTCAAAATCTAGTTTGAATAGCATTTTGAATAAAGTGTTCGTCTCATCTGCGGTCAGATCTCTAGCAGTGCGAAGTCAAAGTTTAGAGGGGCTGCGCTTCGTTCGGGAATGTTAAATATTTTATGAAGTTTCTCCAATCAGAACTTCTGGAAACTCACTGCCGGAATAAACAAAGAATGAAATTCTGGGTGTGCACAATCAGAACTGTTGGGGGAGGTGCACTTCTCACGCGAAGGATAAACTTCCTCCATCCTTCCCAATCAGAACTGTTGGAAACTCACTGCAGGAATGTACAAAGAATGTAACTCCGGCTATAATGAAACTCAATGCACGATGCGCTCGATACCTTTAGTACCAAAACAGATTTGATACACATGGGGAAACCGTCTTCTCTGCCCTCGATCATTCCTTTCTAGGAATGCTCCCGGAATGTAACGGAAATGAGGCGCACGATATACTTATGCTAAAAAGAATTCGATTTTTTATACTGACTGCAAATGAGACGACGCCAACCACTCTGACTGCTGGGTTGTGCTTTCTCCTGTTGCTCGGGGTTCCTCAGAAGATTCGCAATGTGCATGGAGACTTGGTTATTTTTTCTTTTTTTTGATGACATGCTCCAAAAGTGGTCTACTCCAAAAAGTCACTGACTTCGCACTTTATTAAAAAAAAAAATAAAAAAAAAAAAACAGGAAAAATTGGTCACTTTTCTGATTTAGCGGCCCTAAAAAGAGCCGTTTGTCTTGCTTCTGCTTCGTAGTGCTTAAGGGGAGTAGGGAAAAGGAGGGTTGACGACGCATCTGGCTGCTACGATGGGTCCCAGACGATGAAGTCCATCAGTGTAGTTCGTCATGTCTCTGAGGTAGTGGGCCAAGAAAACTAACTGGTTCTTCCATTAAGCTGTTCTGAGGATTTCTGGAACGGCGATGTTGTAGTGGTAAACCCGTGAAGTGGCGATGGCATGGCAAAGGAAAACAGGGCAAAGGAAACGTTCCAGCTCATTGTCAAGCAGCCTTGAAAGTGCAGGGATAGTGATGGTTTGATAAGATTCAGTGGTCTTTTGGATTTTTCACTCTGAAAGAATTCCTTGTAGTTAGATAGACATGGAGAACAAACAATCTGCCGGGTGCATCGAGAGAGCTTGTACTTCAGTGCAGTATAGGCTTGAGGCAAGTGTGAGTAAAAATACTGTTTTGCAACTGAGAAGATAGAGACTGGAATTGAGGAGTGGTTCGCAAGCTGCTTTCGTCAGGGATTCTAAGATGATGGAGAGGTCCCAGTCTTGGAAGAGACGTCTGGTTGTGGGTCTCTCAACTGCTGGGAGTTGAAATTTGATGAGAGTTGAAATTCGAAAATCTTCAAGAAAACTAGTTTTGCCACAGGCTTCGCGACGTACGAGGAGCTGAAGACGGAGTTTAACGCAGAACGGTGTACCAGTTTCGTGGATCCTTTTAAGTCCTCGTCAAAAAGGTCATTGAAGCAAAATTTAGGAGCTCAGACAGAGGGAGGGGGGGATCGATAGAATTAACTTTCTGTAGCTAGCACTAACAAAACCGTTTTTTCCCATTGGCTGTCATAAATTCTGCTGCTTGCTTTGCTTGAGATTCTGACGGCTTGGATCTCAGAGTAATTCCTGTCTCTTTGAGGAGTCCGATGATAGTATCCAGAGATGTAGATTCAGAGTGCTGGTGTTTGGGTGAAGCTGACTTCCCTTTCGTTGCGATAGAAAGTCTGGGATTTCTGGCAGGTTCCTTGGATTGTCGATCAGAATTCGAGGAGTTGAAGAAACCTTGCCGCTGAAGCCAGTTTGAGGGTAATAGCAAGAAGAGGCCCTGGGTTGTTTCGATCTTCAGCAGGACCTGAGGCAGTAGCTTGAACCGAGGGAAGAGGTAGCCAAATAATTTAATCCGAGAGTGTGCAAGAGCATATACTTCCCATGATAGCTCATCAGGGACTGAGCTGAAGAAGTGAAGAAGTCTGGCATTGTCCTTCATGGCGAATAAGTCGACACTGGGGTTCCCCATGTGTTGAACAGTTATTTGCAAATGGTTATTTTCAAGGTCCATTCTCCTGAATGAAGTTTGTGGCGCCTGGTGTGGGAATCCACGATAACGTTCTGACTGCCTGGAATATGTAGGGAAAGAATCTTTGTTTTCATTTGGATGCAAAAGTTGAAGATTTCGGAGGTAACGCCATGAAGTTTCCTTGACTTCGTTCCTCCTTCTTTCTGAAGATAGGCAACTGCTGTTGTGTTGTCGAGTTGTACAAGGACTGTTTTCCCCATCACAAGGTCTTGAAAGTGTCTGAGACCGTTGAGGACTGTTTTCAACTCGAGGATGTTTATATGATCGTGATCTGCGCTTGTCCACAGGCTTGAAGCTTTGTGATGTGCAATATTATCTCCCCATCTTCCAGCGAGGCATCTGTCAACAGGTGAACGTCTGGGTGTGGCTCGTGAAGAGTTACTGTCTGTGAGAGCGCTGTGACGCCTGACCACCATAGCCGAGTGTCTTTCGGGAAGTCTTCGTCGAGGGGATATGTAGTGTTTCCTGGTCGAAGGCACATTCCCCAAATGTCGATGCGGTAGTGATGAAAAAGTATGGTCATTCATTTTCCGAAAGGGACTAGGCTTGCCATCGAATCCATTTTTACTATTAGGCAATTCAAATCTGTTAACGAGTAGGAGTCTGTTGTCAGGAAAGATTTGGTAGAATGTGCTGTTATGTCATTTATTCGTTTCAAGGAGGGCATCATTGTGGCGGAAAAGAAGTTGAATAGAGTGCCTATAGAAATTGGTAGGGATGAGACTTTATCCCGAACCCCAGTTGGTTGAGAAGATTTGTTGCGATGCTGATATTGTTGAGGAGAAGGTTTCAATTGTCTGCTTGTAGAAGCCAGTCGTCTAGGACTGTAGGCAATTGCAGGAATTTGATTTTGATGTAGGCAGGCTAGAATCGGTTTGAGAACAAGGGTGAAGACTCTTGGGGCAGCATTTAAGCCTAAAGGAAGACAGAGGAACTCGTAGACTTTCCCGTGGTACATGAAATGAAAAAGGTGATGAACCGATGCATGGAGAGGGACGTGGAGATATGTATTTTCTAAGTCTATGGACACTGCCCAGTCATTTAGTTTTAGAGATTGTCGGATGGAGTCGCGTGTTTCCCTTTTGAAATGATAGTTGTCCATTTTCTTGTTTAGGAGTTTTAAAAATGAGGCATTTTCCAGCTGATTTCTTTGGTTACAGGAAAATTAACTGTAGAAACCTGGACGTAAGGGATTTTTGATATATTTGATTTATTCTTTGGAAAGGAGTTCTTGAACCTCGAGGGAAAGGCAGTCAGTGACGTATGAGCTAAATCCCATGGAGGTGGAGTTACCAAGGTTGATTTGGTGTTGAACGCCAGGCGAAATTCGTGTTCATAATCGAAAGGATTTGGGGATTATTAGGGGTGATTTTCTGCCAGGCAGGGAAGAAATGACGCAGACGACCTCCTACCGGGAAACTTGGTTGTTACATGGTTTGTTTCTGTGACTTGGGGAAGAGTTGCAGGAGCGTGGGTCCGGAGTAGAGTTTCAGTTGTTGTTGTTTCTACCCCTCCCACATTGGAAGGATCACCCACGAAAGGACTGCCCATGAGAATTGTGATTTGAGTATGATTCCTAAGGATACCAATTGTTGCCTTGTCGGTTCCAGTTGTCTTTGTTGCCTTGACTCTGAAACGGCTTCTGTTGTTTGTTGAAAGGCCTTGACTGTTTTGACTTGACTTCCTTGGGCTTACGGGATATATCCAAGTGTGAGGCCAATTTAGGAATTAGGCCTCTGCCTCACGAATGGGTTGATTCCGTAATTCGTACTTAGTTGAGTCGTTGAGGTTTGATGCTGAGTTTAGGGCTATATCACGCAACAGAATAGTTGAGTTTTGTCAGCCAGTTCGTAAAGTGAAACGCCATGAAGCAGGCTTTCTCGAAGACATCAGCAATCAGGAATGCAAGTCGCTTGGCTTCGAGAAGATAGGATTCAATGGCGAGTTTCTCACAGAGGGCGTTTGCTGCAGTTTTAACAACTTCGGCTTGGGAGACAGGTCGTAGACCAGGAATAAAATCTTGTCGTTGTCTTTTAAGACAACAGATATAACTTCGATATTTTTTGGAATTTGTAGAGCGGTACCAAAGTTCATCTTCGCTTCAGCTGTCAAAAACTTGGATTGAGTGTAAGTGCCAAAGTTCTTGGGATTTGCGGAACCCTTGCCAAGGGTTTAAAGAACCGAGTTTTGCTGCCGGGTCTTGGTGGAGGAGGGTCTATATACAGTTCTAAAAGTTCACCTTTGCCGAGGAGGAGACTGCCATTTCGTAAGAGAGTGGCTAAGAAAGCAGTGGATTGGCCTAGAACAGCTCATTGTTAGGGGTTCCAATCACGTAGGCTGAAGCCAAAACCAGTCAATAGACCTCTGTTCTTGACAGGTTTATTGGTGTTTTGGAACGGCTTGTGCAAGAAGCAAGTCGGGACGATGTCTTCCACTGTTTTTAGCAAGGTAGATAAAGGGATGGCAGAGGGATCTTCATCCTCGCAAAGACTGTCACCAAAGTGTGCGTTCCTTGAACCCTTCTAAATCAGAGCCATAGATTGAAGAATTTGAATTAAAATAATTCTGAAAGGAAGGGGTGCTAAGCTTGCATCATGGCGATGCAGATTCTGCTTTTGTTTCCTTTCATTGCTGCAGTGAAGGGTTTTCTGGAGAGAGCAGCTTTCAGTGTAAGCAGAAGCCAGGTCGGGTTTGCTTTTGGTGTGGCTTTTGTTGGAGCGGTGAAAATGGCGTCTTTTGGATCTGGAACGAAAGGAGCTTTCAGGTCGATGAACGTTATGTGAAGTGAACAAGGAGGGTGCGATTTGAGGACCAAGAACGGCTTTTGGTAGCCAGTTATGAAGTGCATTGTCACTTTTCAGAAATGAAAAGAGATGGACTCCGATGTTTTGGGGAGAGAGAATGGGCAGAAGTGGCATCGATCCATTCATGGGTGTAAGGTTTCCGAACCGCAGGCAGTGGAGAAGGCCGAGGATTGAAGTCACGTCGTCATCGATTACACGTGACGTCACATCACGTCACGTCATTGATTTCAGTGCGGGACAGTATGTTGTAAGCGGTCGCCATGGTCCGAGGAGAACGGCTCCAGGAATGGTGGGACGAGCAGGATGAAAGATGCAGCGGAGGCTAGACGCCATTGATGTGATGCTTGAGTTTTCTGTTTGTCTTTTGAGACTTCACCTTTAGCTTCAATTTGGGGTAGGATTCTTTCATTTTCTGTAGTTCCAGTTGAAGAAAATGTAAATATGGGTGTGGAGTGGCCGTAGTCTGTCCATGCAGGATCAGGGAAGATTTGGTTGCATTAGTTGCAGTGCCATTCAAAGCGAAGGGAAGAAAAGCCGAAAGAGTAGGAGTCAAAAGTCTTTTGGGGTAGAAGAATTGCTTTCAGTCCATAAGGGAACCACTTCGCCGAAAGAAGTTGATAGAGAAGCTTGCTTGGGGAGATCACGGCGAGCCGAGCGGAAGTGAGACGTGGTTGCCGACGGTCCAGAGATGAAAGACGAAGCATTGACGACAACAACAGGGTCAGCAGCTGATGGGTCAGCCGAAGGAAGAGCTTTCGGGTGGCCTTGACTTTAACCATTGTTGGGGAAATCTTGCTTTCGGTCAGGAAGACGGCATGTGATGTTAACAGCTCGACAGCTAGAGAAAGAAAGATGGCCACTTACGGCCTTTAAAGGAGGAGTACACGCATGGGTACTGGGGTCAGCGAGCTGGCTGTGTTTAGACTCTTAACTCTAGGCAAAAGCATTCTAGAAACAAGAATACTAAATTTACAGGTAAGGTTTATTTTCGTCTGCAATAGGAAAATAGTTTAATAGTCGCCCGATGATAAGAAAATGCTACGACGTCTATCACTTTGACTGATCTATGTGTACATTTCCTTGATTGACACCTATTTTGCGAACTAAGCATTTATATTGCTGTGGGGTAACTAAGGAGGTAACAAAGGGGGTAACTAATTGCTTAAAGTAATAATTGTATTTTTATTTGCAGCTCAGGGAGATGGTGAACAACATCTACATCGTTGGGTATTCGGTATCGTTAGTAGCCCTCAGCCTATCTATGGTAATATTCTTTATGTTCAGGTTAGTATTTTATGTTTCAAAGTTAATACCTGTCATAAAATAGCGATTTTTTAAAATAGCGAACTACTCTAAATAATCTTATAACGCTACCATGTTTTTATTTTGGTATGAAGCAATAAAAATTATTCCATGATATTTTTAGTTCTTTTCGCTCAGTATTGATGCAGACGGGTTTACCTCAAACTACTTCTGTAAAGTTCATCATATTTAGTGTGACACATGCTTAAAGTTGTTCGTCTCATACGAAGCAGACTCATTCTACTGTAATATTTTGGTAGAGCTAAGTAACGACTTAACTTTGCACGAAGCAGTGACTGGATGTCATTTTCATCTTTGAGCATTCTGCAAGTGATTTGCTGAGAAAGAGTGGATTGCGAATGGATTGCGAGATTAGTGAATTGCGAGTGGATTTCTGAGTTACTCTTACTCAGAAAGAGCGGCTCTCCGATTTGATTTTGATCAATCCGATTTGATTGCTGCTACTTCTAGGAAAAATCGTGGTCACATTTTTCTTTTGAGGTTATGACACACAACCAAAGAAGAAAATAGTCGTTTATTTGCCATAATTGTGATACGTTTGATGATTTTTGATTAGATCCAATCAACACTGTTTTGCTGGAATAGGACTAAACTGGTTGTTTACTTCACACTGAGCATAGCTTCCTGTGCCTAACTTCCGGACAATTTGGACCACTACAACTAAGGAACGACAGAGATAGTGAATGACAACGAACAGCAGGATTGAAAATTCCCTTTGTCCCACTGACATCAGTGACCGCCCAGCAGGCAGCAACCGGCAATGGTGGACTAAATGATATCACTAGAATGTTTATGCTAGCTCGCTAGGATCCGTCCATACTACGTGTCAATAACTGTTGCTGTAGAGATATTCATAAACACAAACTGTGTCTGTTGCTGCCATTTAGCTTTTCTCTTATCGAAGTCCCTAGCAGATTGTCTAGGTTTTTGTGGGTCAGCGGATGACATTAGTCCAACTACGAAAAATGACTTGCTACAAGTAGCTCTGCTTACGCTGACCAACTTGTGGGTCATCATACTTTGTTACACCAGTCAATGCCACTCATTGAAATTGTTGTAGTCTGAGTAGGTCATTTCCAGCACACGAAACTCTCAGATCTAGATACCCTTAGTGCCATTGGAAGCTGCATGTTACACTGGTGCTTTTCTTGTAGATGGTCGATGGTCGTACGGCCATTTCTTTTATGTGACTAAAACAGAAATACACCCCAATTTCTTTGTAACAATACAGTAATTCGTGTGAAGCAGCAAATTTGTTACTAAAGGATGACCAGTGGCAATACCACACGTCGAAAATAGTGAGAGAGCACAAAATTAGACTGAACCAAGTTAAAAGTTGGGAAACTTTAGGCTTAAATTAGGTTGGATTGGGTTTAGGAAAAGGCTTACTATAGGTTTGGGAAAGAAGACTTAGGAGCAAAGGAACCCTAATTTGGAGGACCCTGCAAGGAAGAGCAGCCGCCAAACGGCTGGCCCGGAGGCTAATTTACTTTTCTTGCTTGGACCGTGTCTTTTACACATTTTGGTTACCCCTGACAACCGGGTAATAACAAAGTATTATGGGCAATGGAAAGTTCGAGAATCTTCTATAGAAGGTTCCAAAGGCTGGAACCGGAAATGAATTAACAACACATATATATGCCCACCTACGGTAGATTATACAGAGACTTAAGTTTAGCCATTGGCCCCAGCAAACATGCAAGTACACAAGATTAGCAATACCACAACAGCCTAGTGTAATATCGATTATTTTTCAATAAATATGAGTTCCATTCTAAACTAAAAAAAAAAAAAACCACACCATGTGCTAGTGTGGAAGTGTTTTTATCAGCTTGGGAATAGAACGATTGATTGAGAAAACTGACCTACACTTAAACTAGGATCGAATGGCATTTGAAACAAGAATACCACGTTCCATTAAAACCAAGATGGAGGGACCAAGGTGAAACAAATTGTATGATAATTCCATGGTGTTACCATTTCCATTTATTTTCACAGCTTAACTGCGTTTGGATCCCGCATGCTTTTGTGAGAAACTGCTTAATTCTGTACCTTGTGTACTGTTAATTCCGTGCTATTCTTAGTTTAAAGGAAATATGGCAAAGAAATCAGTGAAGGTAGGGAAACAGAAGTATCGGTAATCTAATTTTTTATCGTTTTTCATTGAGGTTAAAAACGTCGCACATTCCATTACGTTAGTCCTGCTTTCTTTTTGAGAACTCTATATATAAAGAGCCTAAAAATATGAATAAGTGTATGTCAGCGTCAATGTCAGTGTCAGAGTGTGAATTCTATTTAAGTTGCATGAGTACAGTACATCATCAATTGTACACCGGTGTCAATCTACAGCTCCTAAGGTTGTAAAATTAGCCGATAAAAATGGCTCCGAAGTAATATTTGTTTTAAAGTTACAACCTACAAACTTCAAACAATTTTTTTTTCATAACCTCCATTCTAAAAAAAATTTCCCCTATTTTTCCTTTCTCCCGCTCCCACCTCTAAAACAAACAAAAAATTGTTCCACTAGTAAAGTGACATTTTCTTTATAGTGAAAAATGAAAACAAACTCATATCCTATGAGATCCCATCCAATGTTTGTAATAAAGTTTACAAGTCATGACGAATTCCGTAAATTAACCCGTCCCAAATAATAATCCCAGCGATTTTTTTTTTAATTACCATCTACTCGAGCGTTTATTTGAGTTCTGATAGCGTCAGAATTTTGGAAAATGCACTTGTAAACCGTTGATTGATACAGTTGAAACTACTGTCCCACTTTCTGCAGACCTCCGTTACGACTTTAACCAAGAATTGTTTTCCATTGTCATATATTAGGGAGTGAGGTATCCCATATCTAGAGAAATGTTCGGTTAACCTAGCAGTTTATTATCGGTGTTTAGGCGGATCAAACTATTAACTTTAAGAAAAGTATATAATATTTTCTATGAACTTGTTCTGATTTAGGTTGGTTTTAGTTCCATGTAAGTTTTGACATATACAGGTATAAGAGGAAACAGTATGAAATATAAATCAATGAAACAGTGGGACAGTTTAAATTATTAGCATCGAATTTTCTTTCTTTGAGTACAATACCTACCTGTTTTAAGTCAGTCAGTTATATCACATGTAATATTACATTGGATTTTGTGAGAAACTGCTTAACCCTGTACCATGTGTACTGTTAATTCCATGCTTTTCTTAGTTTAATGCAAATATGGTAAAAACCAATGAAGGTAGCGAAACATAAGTATGGTAGTGGGTAATCAAAATTTTTATCATGTCTCATTAGGGTTAAAACCGTCTTCCGTTCCATTACGTTAGTCCTTTTGTCTCTTTGAGAACTCTATAAAGAGCCTAAAAATGTTAATGTGTAGGCTATGCATTGTCAATGACAGTGTCAGAATGTGAATTCGATTTAAGTTGCATGAGTACATCACCAATTGTACAGCAACGTCAATCCACAGCTTCTAAAGGTTGTAACATTGGCTGATAAAAATGAATCCAAAGTAATATTTGTTTTAAAATTACAACCCACAAACTTTGAATAAATTTCTTTACCATAACCTCCATTTTAAGATCAATTTTTCAATTTTTTCCTTCCTTTATGAAGATGATTGCCTACAATTTTGTTGGGGAGATTCGAAAAATTACAAGACGTTGGTAAGGATGCAGCAAAATAAAACATGAAACAAATGGAGCAAGGGGTCTTGTCCACTGGAAGCATTAAGGAATCATTAGAGTACCAAACTGCTGCTCACTCTTTTCTGTTTTGTACCTCTTGTAAATTAGATTGCAGAATTGCTATCGTGTCTTTTTTAATTGTTTCTGATATTGCCAGTGATGTTACAGTACTCTTTGTTTTTTTTTCCAGATCCCTACGATGTACACGGATATCTATTCACAAAAATCTTTTTTTATCGTTTATAATTAATAATGGAGCTTGGATTGTGTGGTACACCGTCGTTTTGAAAGATTCAACGATTCTAACAGAAAATTGGGTAAGTCGCATGAAATTAGATGGTTACTTACACTGATTGGTTATATGCATATGTACAGTTTATTTTAAAAGTGACTATGCCGTGTTGAGGAGGCTGTGCTTCTGAGGTAGGGTATAGATTTTATTGTGAAGTACAGAACAAGTAAGTCCAAATAGTCCCAGTTGCACAACACTTTAATAAAAAAGGCCAAATTTTCTTCCCACTTTGGGAAGTTTTGAGACCAAGCTAAAGAAAAGAAGATGAAATTCCTCTCTTAAAACGCTGTACATTTTAAACCCATTATCACGTTCTGATTTAGCAGCTAATACACGTATCATTTATGCATTCGTCAAGGGGACTCCCGACGATTTACAATTACTAGCTTTCTACACGCCGATCAATATTAGAAAAAAAAAACTATTGAAAGCAAGGTTTAGTAATATTATTTGCCCCTACATGGCTTTGCGATATACTATTGAGTCCAAGAGTAATTTAAACCTTTTCTTTGTATTTTTCTGGTACTGTATTTTTGTCGTTAGGGATTGAACATCAAAAAAAAAAATATACGTCCATATTTATCGGGCTAACCTACATATATATTCTCAACATGTGTGCGTGAAGTTCGAAAATTTGATATTTTGAACAAAGTAGAAAATATTAAAAAGGGGCCTTGTGAGAATGTAAGATACTTTAAACTGAGAACGAAAGAAATCACAAATGCCTCGAGTTTCATGATCTTTCACGATCCCAATCTTTAACGGTATACCTTGGGACTGACTGTTCATTTGAACATTTTTAAAAAAAAACTTGCGTAAAATACGGAACGTAACGATTTCCATTTGTTCTCTGTTGAGAAGACCTCAGAAAATCGCATGTATCGAAACATTTTAAAAGATTTCCATACACGTGTCTTTACAACGTTATAAAACGATTTCTGGTAAACGGATCTTAATGGAGAAAGAAAGATTCATTCTGATGCCAATCCTATCAGAGATGATAAACATACATGGCAATACATACGAGATATAAATAAACGTAAATGGGCCAATTTTCTGCTAGTAAACACAAGTTACCAGTGAAAATATCGAGAAAATCTCCTTGCTATCGGTAATTCAGAAACAACTAACTTTACTTGTTTTTGGAGGCCGCAAAGTTGGCTACTTTTTAATTTAATAATAATAAATATCTTTATTTACATAATTTGAAAAATGGAATGCAGGAAGGGACCATAAGGATCGGCCAACACCTGTCAGCTTTAAAAAGTATAAATATTCATACATTAGTTGAAAAGAGCAAAAGATATACCATGCAATCATTTATATGAGTAAGGTCTGCAATTTACATATTTGAGACATTGTTTAAAAATTTGCAAATTTGCGGAATCAACCACCTCCAGTGATGAGTTGTTCCAAGGGGTACAACACACGATTTGAGAAAAAGTATTTTCTAAAGTATTGAGGGTTCTTTTTTTTTTTAATGTGTGTGTGGATGGTGTGACAGGTTCAACCAACTGTCCTTTAGTTTATCCTGTATTGCTCCTAAAATATTAATATTTGCTATCTGTCAGTACAACAGATAAAATAAACGTTGAACAGAAGGTTCTAAAACACAAGCTTATGGACAAAGGGTTAACAATGTAGGCTTACAAAGTCGATTATTGAACTCGGACTAATTGGTTAGGAATTGTGGCGTTACAAGGCTTGCCGACGACTCTCCTACCACCACATTGCTTAGAGCATTTGCTGGCACAGACTTCTGTTTGTTGTGATTAATACTTGAACTTGAAATTGATGATTGTCACTTAAATAATTCCTGACGCTTACTCATTCGGCATTGTCTCGCTTTGCTCGAAGACATTCATGTTGTAACTCTTATATAAACATTTGATAATTTTTTTTTTATTTTTTAATTTCATTTTTTCAGGTTGAGTGCCAGATTCTCCACGTTTTTCTTCAATATTTCCTTGTCTGCAATTATTTCTGGATGTTTTGCGAAGGACTTTATCTTCACACTCTCCTGGTTGTGACGTTTGTTAATGAAGAAAAAATTATGAAGTGGTTTTATATCATAGGATGGGGTACGTATCTATGTCAGAATTACACAGAATTTTGTTGTTTTTTTTTCTAAATTTTAGTTAGGTTCGCCCGAATTGTGAACCGCATGATTATCTTAATTGTCATTCAACCATAATTACTGCGTCTAACCTCGGCTGTCAGCCCTTCGGAGGACAAAGATTAAAAAAAAAAAATGTGTAGGGGTGAGAGAGACCCTGTTGGTCAGATTCTGTGCGATTATCATAAGCTCAATGAGAAAGCACGGAGCCTTCTTGGAGTTGCAGGGATGGGCACGACTCTTCTGCTACGCGTCTCTCATCACTGTTACGAAGTTGGCGTAGCTTCTCCTTTCTGTCCGTGGGCATGGTGCATGGATGTACTGCAGGTTTTCCAACATTGCTATGTCGAGTGCGAAGTATACTGCGATGCTTCTTTCCATCCCGATGAGCAAAGAGGTGGGATTGGTGTGTATGTACCTTCTCTGAAGGTAGTTCTCCGAAGGAGCATGGATGCCGCGACGTCCAGCACAATGTGTGAGATGGCAGCCAGCTCTGTAGCGTTGGATGTGACACTGGATTTGGAGCTACCTTCCTTCGCGATCGTAACAGACTAGCTAACTAGTGTAAAGCAGCTTCGCAGTGCTCTCAGCAGTTTAACTGTAACAGATCCGGTGATCTTCACGATCGGATGGAAGTTCCGGGTTGCTCTGAGGCGTGGATACCGTTGCTCTACGGTGGGTCCGTGGGCATAGTGGAACAATAGGGAATGAGGTTGCTGATGGTCTTGCTCGTGAAGCAGTTTTTCAAGGCGCGCTCCCAGTCGTGCAGGTAGTAACGGTAGCTGCCAGACGGCAGCTGATTCGTGGATGGCTTCTGCAGCACTGGCAGGATGAGTGGATGAGGGCAGAGACTGGTAGAACTCTTTTTCGTGTTCAGCCTACTTGTGGCATGATGACAGTGCTGGACAGGCTGAGTTATACGGATGCAAAGATATTATCACGGTTATGGACGGGCCACTCGCTTTTGCGTGGACATCAATTTCGGTTTGGGTGGGTTGACACCCCCTTATGCCACGCGTGTCACATGGAGGTAACACCAGAGCATTTTATTGCGGTTTGCCCATTGTATGCCCATTTCGTGCCTCGCTGGCAAGATTCATGTGTGCGACACCGACACTGGATTTGCTTCTGTCGGCTGCAGCTGGAGCAGAGTCGTTGCAGCGATTGCGGTGCGTGGCTAGGTTCTGTAAGGCGACGGGGGTCACAGTATAGCATTCGCCTAAAGGGTCCCGTCTCCTAGTATATCTTAGTGCAGTGTGGTTTGTTGTTGTTCGTTGTTGTAAGTTATCCCGGGCGTAAACAGGTTGCTTTCTGTCTGCAGGGTAAATTTATGTAGTAGTTGAAAAGTAGTGGCTGAAGTTATTCTGTTGATTTGAGCTGTAGCATTTGTACTTAGGAGCGTGCGGTTCGGACCAGGGCTCCTGGGAAATAAATGAAATGAAATGAAAAAATCAGTGTTTCAGCTATAAACGCATATATTTTTAAACCAAACTAAGCTGCGTTGTTTCGAAATTGGCAGCTAAAAACGATAGAATTGCGTATTCACTTCGCAGATGCAGGCTTTCAGAGCTGACTTGAATTGTTTCAAAGTGTTCAGCAACAATCGACTGGATGCATAAACCTTTGTTCCGCGACGCCATAGCCGAAAAAAAGGTACACCTTTGGGCATAAAAAATGATCGATTTCGTTATACTGGGGCATTATACAATACCATTCAACAATGCCACTCATTGACATCAACAAAGGAGAATTCCTTCCGCCTTCAGTGACGTATGTTCTAATTTACAACAATGAAAAAGTTTGCATTGTTGTCGGCTTGAACCTCGATACAGTGCGATCATTTTTTATGCCCAAAGGTGTACACTGTCACGGTTTACAAACAAAAACGTCAAGTGTGCCGTAAAAAAGGGGTTATATGATTGAATTTTCACTTGTTAAAATGTACACGGATAAAAATTGATAATTTTCAATTGAAATAATCAAATGTACAATTGAGAAAATTGTATCTGTTTGTGCTTTAGAAATCATATATTTAAAACGTAAAGCACAACAGCACTTAAACAGATGCAATTTTCTCAATTGTACATTTGATTATTTCAATTAAAAATCATCAATTTTTATCCGTGTACATTTTAACAAGTGAAAATTCAATCATATAACTCTTTTTTTTTACGGCACACTTGACGTTTTTGTTTGTATTAACTGTAAGTTGGACTGTTATTGCAAAATTAACTAAATCTGTCACTGATCTAAACAAAAATCACTACCGAAAAACTCTTAATTCTTTAATCTAGAGCCATGAGTTTTAAAGTTCGACAAAGCGTTACAACCAACAATGTAAAGAAACCAGAACATTGTAAGTTGCGCAAAATCACATTCAGCGTAGTTACCAATATCTAAGTCCTGACATCTAAACAAAAAAACGATAATTGTAAACAGAAAAACCGCCAAGTTTCAGCCATTGAACGTTTCGAGTTTCCACTCATCAGACACAAAACGTAACGTAAAACTTGGATCATTGCAAGCCTTTTGTTTAGAAGACCCCAAACACACTGACACGACCAACATGAAGATACACACTAGCGTGTCACTACCAACCAAGATCATTGTCGATGTCATTATTGTTGTTTAATTATTGTTTCAAGCTACTCGAAGCGAAATAATACATCATCAGCGTAGAAACAATCAATAAGTCAGTTAAAGAATTACCCTGATTACCTATGGTTAATAAAAAACTATTTGCCTTCTGCTAAATACAGGGTGGGCCACAAAAAACTGACGACCCAACATTTTCTAAGTCCAACTTTTTTAGTTAGCACCCCTCAGAACCAGGATAGGACAGAAATTAAATCTAATGAAAGGGAAGATTTCTGTCCTCTCCTGGTACTGAGGGGTGCTAACTAGAAAAGAGGGACTTAGAAAATCTTGGATCATCAGATTTTTGTGGACCACCCTGTATTAGTAACAAATAGCGGATGTTAAGGAAAGGAAGTCTTAAAAAAAAAATTCTGCGCCCAATTTTGCGTTATATTCCAAACTTACACGTAAATTGCCGTTGTCAGAATTTTGAAAATGAATTATGAATTGGTTATCCGTAATTCAAACAAGATAATACCGAAAATCTTTAACATTATTATGATAAAGCTCACTGCATATGCTTATTCGAAAAATTAAGTATTGCCGAAACATTCTAGTTAAAAAATAAAAGCAAATAGGCCTACAGAGCATTGCATCAAGTTTTAAAGTTGTGTTGTGTTTCTGATTAGAGGAAAATTAGCTCGTTGTTTATACCACAGATGTTCAATGGCTGAAACTTGGCTGGTTTTTTTGTTAACAATTTATTGCTTTTTGGCTTAGATAAAGATTAGACTGGCAAAAAAAATATCGGTTCTTTCTTTTAAATTATAAAGTTTGACTGGCAAATAAATTAGATAGCCTTTCTTCCTTCAGGTACAATTAAATTTGTTCCTCAATGAAGTCTGTTCTAAAATAACCAGGAAACTCTATCCTGTTCTTTTAAACTGTATTTTGTTGCCTTTCGGATAAAAGTAGAATTAATTTGCTATTTTTTCACTATTTTAGTTATCCCAGTGATCCTTACTTCCATATATGCAGGAGTTCGAAGTTCCTTTCCCGTTGAAACTTTATAGTAAGTGCTTTTCTACCTTTTAGAACTTGATTTAGAACTTTAGACGAATGATTCCGTCCTTATGTTGGAGATCATACCGAATGATTTATTCGTAATTTGTGTTGCACAGCAACAGCAAAGAGGAATTAAGGCCGGGTTTATGCAACGACTCGCCTTAGCATTCTCGCCGCTAGAATTTAATCGCAATGGCATAGTCGTCGTTGCCATGGTAACGACGCCGTCTGGATTAGCTAAAAGAATTCCTCTTGACGAAATGTTCGCAGTTCCTTCTGACCTCGCATTATTCAGTGTTTTCATTGCGAGTCGACAGAGCTAAAACCGTCGCCATGTTGGAATTTCAGATGATTTCTAACTTCTAACTGCGAGAACAGTGCAAAGGCGAGTCATTGCGTAAACGCACCCTAACAATTTTTAGCGAGTCAGAATATGCTAAACTTATGCTTTCGCCTATGTTCCTAAAGCCAGTTTAATGTGATGGAGATCCCATCTCAAAGGAGAGGTCTTACACGTTTCGTTGTTTCATGTGGGTCATGAATTCCCTTTGACAATATAAATTCATAGTGATTGGTAGCACTGGAAATTCTGATCCATTCCCTAACATTATGAGAGGCATCTAACAACCAGACTTTACTTCTATGGTTTTAGTGTTTAGGCGCTACGTAAGGTCACAACGACCACATTGAAATGGAGTGCTAATGTAACTCTCAACAAAATTCAGTGTGACGTAAAAATTCAAATGTTATGAATGGTTAAAATGGTACGTATGTTTCCCTGATGTTATCACTTGTGTGGTAGCTGGTTTCCTCCGAAGTTTCCTTCAAGAAAGATGGTGCTCGGGAGTAATTCAGTTTCATCCAGCAAAGAGAATGATTTGTGGCCTTGCTGCCAAAATGACGTCAATATTCTCAACCTTACAATGAGTGAGAAGTCCACTTCCCTCCACGAAGTGCTGGATGTTAGATGTGTGTTTCACATTACATGTGGAGAAATGAGAATGAATGATAGTTTATTGCATATTGACTCGAAGTTTGTTATGTCAAACTTGTGGGAGTCTTCAATACTCAATATTTCTTAATATTTCAACAATATTTCACATAATTGAAAAAAGTAGCTTAATAATAATACTAATATGGTGAGAAAGTATAAAGCAATAACGTGAATACAAGTAAGTCCATCGTTAAAGACAGAGTGGGTCAAAGATATAATAAATTGATAACCACAGCAAAAAAGGTACAAAGTTTTATGTTAAAGGAGAAGAAAAAGTGAAGGTTCATCTTTAAATATTTTTAAGGCACACATGTGCTTTTAGCTTCCTTTTCAATTCCCGCAAGCTGTTAAAAAGTTTTGGAGCTGCAGCTTTTCTTCATATAGTATTATAATGCTAACAGTCCATCTCTAGTTGGTATATTTGGCATTTGTAGGCCATGCATGCATGAAATGCATGAAACTATTTTTCGTTAACCTCTGGGCTATGACGGCAGGTGAAAACAGTCAATTTAGGGTAGTGCAGTTCCGTAACTTCCACTGTTACTCTGAAGTCAGACGATGTCAACAATACGTTACTATATGCAAGCCACCTTTGTGAGATGGTCATAGGTGTTTGGCCAATTTTAGATATTTTGTTTTTAAATAAACAATAAATCATAAGATAAGGGGTTATAGAAGCTAACAGTCTGCATTAAAAACTGCCCTTTGTGGGAATACAAGTTTCCACTAATCTCAGGAAGAAAGACAGCTGCACCGACTGGAACTTTAAACCATGAATTCCTGTATACTAGGACGGCTGCTTTAACCACTGCGGTACCGGAGCAAACCTTGGATACAGACTCCAGCCTGAAACTCACAAATAATGTAAAAGTAATAATAATAAAATCAACAAACAGACAATCAGTGATTCGTAACGGTTTTCCTAGATAGCAATCAGGTATAGAGCGATGCTGGCGTGTCACTCCTTGCCCTGCTTCCCGTCATAAGTGTAAGCTTTGATTGTAGGTTATTCAACACAAGCGTAATATTGTCGCGCCATCTGTCATTAACACAACGTACTAAAATACACACTCTTTGCAATGATTAGCCGTTTTCAAACCTCTTGTTTCTATTTATTCCTGGCTATTGTTATTAATTAGCATTCCTGAAACTGATGCTCCGACGGGTGTTTGTTTGTTTGGTTAAAAAGTAACGGGTAATTTATTTGGGCGTCCTAAAACATCTGAATTTCACTGAATTATAGTCTGAATTAAAAGACCTGATTCAGCAAACTTTGTCTTGGTTGCCTGTGGCTTCGTTTATTAAATAATTTCTTATGGCAGGTTATGTTACTGATGTAAACAAACTAAAAGCTGGTTCTTATAGTACACAATGCTTTCGAAACTTCTTGTTTCATTACGTAGTTGTTGGACTGAATACAGCAGCCCGTATACTTGGATTCTTTCAGCACCAGTCTGTATCTCGATGTTGGTAAGTATAGAAAATTTGATTTAGTGGATGCTAGAAGTCGGCGTTCTATAATGCTGCTTTGTAACTATTTTGGTGCAATTCAGTTTATGCTTTATCCTAACACGGCATGCATTTACGAAGTGTATCTTGGTCGATTTTCTTTATCCGTCACTAAATTAACGTTAAAACTGTTATTCACAAATCACCGTATTATGTCCTAGGGTTGTAAAAACCGGAACTTTTTATCCAACGGAAAATGACCAACCTCAATTCACTGGTTACAGTTTTAACACATTTAGACCCACTGCTAGAGATGTTGATGATAAAATTAAAATAATAAAATTGTTGCGGCACAAGTCTTGATAGTTTAATTTCAACAAGGCACGACTTGAAGCTAAAAAAAATCTATATCTTGCATTAGTTAAGATTGTTACTTTTATTTGTGTTTATTTTATTTCATAGTTGTTGAGCATATTTTAATTTTATAAAATTTAAATTTTAAGTTTCCAAAATTTTAATTTTAAATTCCAAACGTTTTCAAAATTCATTTTGTGAAGAATCCCAAAATTCCAAGATTGTATTTATCTCAGTGGGCAGCCACTTTGGTACTCGTCTTTCTTTAATATTATTTTTTGTTACATTGCAGATCTATTGCTTAGCATGCTTATTCCACTAAGAATTAGCCTTTAAGCATTTAAGCCTTTTTCTTTAAGCCTTTAAAAAAAAAGTGTTAAATTATTATAAGAATTCAGTTGACCTGTGGGCAGGTCATGGCAATGGTTGAGGGGAGTTGTGGTTCTCTTAATTTGTCAGTCATTATACTAAATTTTGACAACAAACACGCAATTCCTAACCAAGCCATCTTTCTAAACTTATTTCCTAAGTATCTGTGAGAAGTATGAATAAATATTCTTGACTTATCATTGAAAACAGCTCTCTACAATGCAGCCACGTTTCCCTCCGAATAATTTGCATGGTTTTATTAGTGTTCAGAACGTATTTTCCTTGTGTCTGATCGTGGCGCAGTGGGTATGAAGGCAACCTACGGTGCGAGGGATCCCTAGTTTGAATCCCGTAGCATGTTTTTTTTTCTTTCTTTAAGCTATCGTAAATTTTATTTAAACATTTTTTTAGGCCAACAAATCCTGTTTTCTTAACGAATTAGACTTTTTTGTCATTTTTAAGATTGTCTTTGTGTCAGTTACAAGAAACAACAGTTTTTTTTTCAGTAAATTAAAATGCAATCTGTCGTTTGGTATATTTAAGATTTTGAGATTTTTAGTTTTGTACCAGTCACTTGAAAAAAAAACACGTCTGCACAGTGTCATTTCATACCCACCTGCCAATTTTCAGCATGTGAATGTGGTATGAGTTGCTACAGAACAAGATTACAGAGCAACTATTCAACCTAGCATGTTGAAAATTGGCAGGTGGGTATGAAATGACACTGTGCAGACGTGTTTTTTTTTTTCAATTTTGGCTGGCACAAATACAAGCTTCAAAATAAAAAATCTCAAATTCATTAATAAAATGGTAAAAGAATTCCTGGTAATGTGACACTAAACTTAGGTCAAACCCAGCCAGTGGCCTCATCCAGTCCTCTGATTCTTATTTTGCTCACTGTGAATTCAGTCTAAACTAAAACTGCACAGCCTTCTGAACTGACTCTCCAAATATCACACATTCTTTTGTTGCCTAGCAACCCAATGACATTTCTCAACAAAGATCTCATCTAAAACCAGTAGCCTTTGAACGTAGGTGCAACGAAATCCGAATACATCACAAGCAAATAAATAAATAAATAATTAATAAGTAAATGAATAAAGGAAAAGTTAACTAACTTACCAATTATTAATAGCAAATTATAAACAAAATACACAATTAACTAGAGCAGCATTGTAGTTAACACCTGTTAAATGAACTAGAATAAATTAAAATAATAAAATTAATAAACCAAGCACTACAACACTTGAATAAAATGGCCACAAATACATTCAATCCTCCACCTCCTTTTCCACACGGCTATCTTTTTACAGCCAATCACGTCAAAGTCTTGTAAGGGGTGCCAAATAATGATAGCCCCCCCCCCCCCGAGTAAACTAACCATGATAGGAAAAAAATGAAAGTACCGATAGGTAGCCCTTTTTATTGTGGGTTTACACTCACAGGTTCAATATTCAGTCTTCACTCAACAGATTGAAAACAGCAAGGTAGACAAAAGTGGTAATGAATAGTGCCCTAATTCTCCTGATCTGAATGTCTGTGAAAACTCTGGATCCATCTTGAAAGACAATGTTTAAAAAAAGGATGCTATCTGAACCTCTAGCAACTCGAATTAGTCGTACCAGGATGGAGGAGCATATCGATGCTGTGCTTCGGGAAATAGAGGTAACACGGAGCTTTTTAATTTTCTTTCGTCTTCCTACCCTGCTGTTTTCAATCTGTTCGTGATCTCAATGGAGTGAACAATGAATATTGAGCTTGTGAGTGCAACCCCACAATAAAAGGGGCTACCTATCGGTACTTTTATTTTTTTCCAATAACGCTTAGTATACTCTGCGGTGGGGGGGGGGGGGGCCTTACTATATTTTGGCACCCTCTACAATTTGTCTGTGATTCTAGGGCTAAAATGACCAGAACAAAATCTTCAGGAAGAGTAAAGGGCTTAGGAGAGCAATCAGTAACTGTACACATAACTTTAATTATTGCTGATAGAGCGTTCGTTGTTGATACAGTGTTGCTGGACAAAAGAAACTTTCGACCTTAAAATGACTCACTTTAATCGATCAAGTGGCTAGCGTAACATCAACCTTGAAACGACTCACTTTTATCGATCAAGTTCTATCCTGTTCGTACCTTATTCTTGTGCGGAATGTGCTGCCATCTCGTGAATAATAATTAATTAATGATAAAAATAATAATAATAATATTTTTCTTATTATTATTAGCTGCGGAAGAATATCATGGAAAAGGTTATTGCTGGGCCAGAAATACTATAGCTTCTGGCACAAAAACCAGAAAAATAATAAGAGCAACAGATATCATACCACGCAACTCAGTCTAATTACCTCACCGAGCATGGACAAGCATGTAAATCCATTGATGACTATCTTTGATAATTCTGAGGGTTTTGAAGTTCGTAACCTACCTGCAACTAGTTAATTCAATGAAAATATTGTTGTCCAAACCTCATAAACCGAACAATTTAGAACTTTTTCCACTTGAAGTACATTGAGGATGAAATGAGTGAAAATGTTATCAAAATTGCAGCTTGTTTCCCACATTTGCCATTTGTTGTTATACTGGGTGTCCCAAAGGTCAAGGGTCACCCGTGTGATATACATAGGTGACGTACTGGGTGTTCAATTCATGCTGCTATACCGGGGATTTTTATCTTTGTTCATGCTGTTGGTATACATCAGCATGGACAAAGAAAGTCGCCGGTATATCAACATGAACACCGGGTATATCACCCGGGTGAACCCTGACTTTTGGGACGGCCGGTAAAATATCAAATACATTTGCTATTGATTGATGATCATCTATGACTAAACTTTCTCTGCATTGCATTTAACTTCACCCGAAAGTTATCACCACACTTCTGGTTTGCGGTAATGCTAACTAAATTAGCACTTTGTGTCCATTTTCGCCTTCATAGTGTCTTCCTACCTTATTTGCTGGAGTTCTCGCTTGCAGGCCAATTTAGCCTTTCTGTGCAACATAGTTCGAGTATTGGTGACGAAATTACGAGCAGTCAACTCTCCAGATGTGAACCAAACAAGGTAATAACATACATATTGTAGTCGTAGTTTAATACAGGTTTCATGGTAACAATCAAAGTACCAGGGCTTCAATCCACAAATACCGTTCCTTTCTTGACGACAATTTCTAACACTAGCTGGTAACCAGTCTAAGGATGGCAAGCCGTCTAACCCATGAAGGAAAACCTGTCTAAGGGCGGCATACATCCATCGCGCTACTATCGGCAGCTTCCATAATCGGATTACAGAAGAGCTACTCGCGAGCTGCACACATCGGCAGGTTCCATTATTGAATTGTAAAAGAGCTACTGTCGAGCTGTTTCTCATGCGGTATTGCTGTCTTTGATGATGCTGATAGTCAGGGACCTCTACTATTTACCGGGTCGGTTCACTCAGTTGAATGCGTTTAATCTATAACACACCCATTTCCCGTGGTAAGGTATACACGAGCGAGATTCAGTTGGTGACGTTTTTGCTACCAAACCAATCCTTGAAGCAAACTGTTTCTTGGTTTTTCGCTTGGTTTTTCGCTTGGTTTTTCGAAACCAACGAAAAGGTTTGTTTCAACTAGCCGGTAGTTTTTAACGAAATTAATGAATAATTATGAAATATCTTTTGCTCAATCTTTACTGAACGTTAAAAAACACATTATTTAAACAAAACGACAAATTCTTACCAGATTACCCAAGAGAAGAGTAGCTGACGTAGTTGCGTTGAAACCAAAACAGCAGCGTGCTTTTACGATGATCGCTTGTAATGGTGATCTCCTTCTGGTAAAAAACGTTGTGATTTTCAGTTGCATGGTCGATTGGACTGGTAGTTTAATGCACTTTAAAACAATTTAAACAATTGGAGCGGTCCAGCCTACGTTTGATGATAAGTATTCGTTCGTTTGTCAGTTCAATTTTGTGTCTGGTCATCAGCAAAACCAACAGCCAATGAGGTGCAAGAATCAGTAGAATGGCGCAAAATGGGAGCAGAGCCGTTAGACGCATTTGAGGTATGCCATTGAAGCGCCCAAAATCTCGCACGATTTCTCGCGGTAAAGCGTTATGCTAAATGGTCCGACCCTATCAAAGCTACGTATAGTCCAAGGTCCCTGCTGATATTTATCACACGCTTACAGTATTGATAATGTAAATGCTGGGGCGAGAGAACCCGCAATGCAAGCATTGTATGTACACAGCTCCACAGCAACAGTGATAGAGAAATGCTGCATGACGCCAGAGCTGGCAACTGAGCTTTATCAATATACATACTGCGTAATTGTTTTATTGATAACTTAAGGCAACTGTGCAGATTTAAAAAAAAACAAAAAACATTAGCCTGAAATTGCACAAACTTAAAAAACTTAGGACGTTTCAGAGTTCAATCTACTCCGTCATCAGCATTGTATAAAGCTAAGTCATAGCACAAACTATCGTGTCACACCCAGCATATAAATTGCTGAAACCACAAAATTTTAAATTTTATAAGAATAAAACCGTCACCAGCATTCCCATCAGAAAATGCAAAACACGTCCTTCCTCCTGGGTAGCCGTCCAGGTGAGAAAGACGCGGGTTATGGAAATTAGCAGCTCCACGTGGGTTTCACGACAAGTCCTCCTTACTGGGGTTGTTTTTGCATTTTTTTTCCTTTCATACCTATTTAGTTTAAGTTTGTCAATAACAGGAAAATAATATATATTATTTAAAAATAGAAATAGGAATATATTAAGGAGTATTTTCCTTACAGGAAAGCCGTCCGTGCCACATTGATCCTCATTCCTCTGCTGGGTTTGCACTATCTGGTGACACCATTCCGTCCTGAGACGCGGTCAAAGGGAGAGTGGCTTTACGAACTAGTTTCGGCCGTTGTAACGTCGTTCCAGGTATGCTAATTAAACTGTATGTAGTTTGTTATAGGGTTATCCTAATATATTTTGGTTCGATTACTTTAAACTTAGACAGATTGTGCATCCTTAACGTTTACATTCCCCTGGAAATAAGGTAGTATGTAGATAAGAAAAATAACACAAGTATTCTTCTGTACTGATTTGTCAATACTGTACGTAATCTCTTGCTGCCACATAGAGTTCACCTTCACCCACCTGAAGAAGTATTACAATTTCTTCCATTGTTTCCGTCACTACCTCGCGAGCTCTTTACGTGGTTTCTGAAAGGGATTACCACAGATTACGAAGTTAAAGCAAGATTAGTACGCTTATTCCTCCGAGATGTTTGTAGTCGTTGTTGCATTGCTTTGCGAAGTAGATATGAATTACATACTGAGTGATAAATACAGTTTATTTTACATAATAGAGTGACTTGTAACCTTCTTTTCGTTAATAGGGGCGTTCTGGTTACGACAATATTTACTATTTGCTAGTAGCTAGTTGGTTACCCGTCCAAGCATGCCAACCCATCAAGTTAACGTGTTTGTCCTTAGGCAAGTTACCTTGATGGTTTAGACGGATTGTCATCCTTAGACGGGTCACCAGCTAGACATGAGCAAATAGTGGAGACTGTCGTCGCACAAAACGTCCCCATTAACTAAAAGAAGAATAACATCGTGTACCCGTCGGTAGCTTCCATTATCTGGATTGCAGAAGAGCTACTCGTGAGGTGTTTCTCATGCTGCATTGCTATGATGCTCATAGTCCTCGCTCGCTCACGGTATTAATACTGTGGAAAACATAAACAATTCTGGCATGTCAACCATATTTAGCCAGTGGATTTGGCGAACAAACCAGGGATATAGAAACTTAATGCATGTTAAGAAAGGCTTTTGATTAGCACTGGCGACAGCGCTGGGCTGATTGGTGAGTTTATGTAATTGCTCATTGTTCACACCATGACCAGAGAGAGCATGAGGATATCTCTGGTGATTCGCACGGAGATGCCCACTTTACTTCGCTCTCTTAATATATTGCATAGGTTACTCAAGAAAAAAATCAAGAAAAAATAAATTTACATGCATAGAAAAATAAACAACAAATATCTAGCATGTAAATCAATCTTGCTGACCAATCGACTATATCCCTTTCATCCGAATCATTTTACATTTAGGGATGGAAATAATGGGGAATTTCGGCTATTTTAAGGTAAAGGCCGTGTCAGTGGTAGATCCTCAGCTTTTGGTTTCAAAGATCGTGGGTTCGATTCCTCCTCAGTCTGACATATAAGTCCAAAAGGCAACGTAAATAGGTTTTGCATCTGTATTTACTTATGGTAAGGTAAATGATGATGCAAGACTGTTACATAACCTCAGGAGATTATAAATAGACCAACGTTCACTCAAAGCGATAGATTCGTTTGCCACTTCAATTTGTAGTCAGTGTATTGAAATAAAAATTCTACCTTGCTTATACTCAAACAAGGGGACCAAGGCGTAAATGACATGTAGTTTTGTGGCCGAAATTAAAGCTGTTTACATTTACACTTTATTTGTAGGAATTTATTTGCACACCATTATTTGCATTTCCATCCTGCAGATTAATTCCGTTAATTATAATCTGTCGTTCAGATTCTTCAGAATTAACAGAATTAAAAAAATAATTTCCGATCCTTCCCACAGCGCATTTACCGAATGACCCATCATCACACGAAAATCGGGCCTTTTAAAGTTCTTTATAAAGTGGATGAATTCTTGTGGTAGTACAAAAGCTCGCCAATTTCTGTGGTAGTACAAAAACTCGCTAAGTTAAAACTCCTCACCTAGAGAATGGCTTTATAAACTACCAGCATACATGTCGTGATCCTAACACGATACTAGTCCATAATAGGGGTGCTGAAACACATACTTATAAAACGAACAAAGCACTGGATTCACAAAACAAATACTCGAAACGATTTTTCCATGGTGTGTGAAATGTACATTTCTTTCAGGAAATTAGCTACTTTTGATTTATTTATCTCCTAGTACTCAGATCAATTGGAAATGTTCTACAATGAAACTAGTGAATGCAATAAATTGTGAACTTCCTGTACTAACAGTTGTTGTTTATGTTGCAGGGTCTATGTGTGGCTTGCCTCTTTTGCTTCTTTAATGGAGAGGTAAGTTCAGTGTGTTATAATTTTACTATGATATGATTTTATTCATTTCCTGAAACAAGAATTTCGGGTAGAACATTAGCCATTTTCAATAGACAGATATGATTAGCAAGTATCATACTAACACGTCCATTTTTTCCCGTATAATTACTGTTTATTTGTCATTCTTAGCTGTTGTCAATGTTGGCTTCATTGTGTTTCTCTGTTTAACACTAACATTCACAGCTAATTTCCGTTTCTTTAACAAGCATCTGTTCAGTAAACGAAGTGAAAAAAAAACAAATTATGATATATTGAGAAGAATAGCTTTGATCATCTACAGTTTCTATGATTCCAAAATTTAATGCATCCAACCTGTTGTTAAATATTGTTATCTTGCTAACACCTGTGTTTAAATTGTATGACTGCAACAAGTAATTAAATTAGAACACAAAAACGAACTCGTTTGATGGTTTAGCTGCCCCAAAATCAAAACAGGGAAGGAACAGAATAAACGTTTTCCTGTAAGGTTTCAGATACTACAGTCTCGTTAGTGTATTTATTCCACATGAAACCTTATTGCTGTATTTAAATAATTTTTTTTACCGTTTTTACTTTTGAACACGTAGGTATTAGTTAATGACTGGTGTATGCATGTATCATACGACTACTTGACTAAACAACATCGCTAAAAACGTTTAAAAAGACAAGTTGATGAGCGGAAAGGAGACAACTCCTTGACTCCTTTCCGCTGAAGAATGGTACTGCGAAATTTAGAAAAAAAGTTTGTGAAAATGTGTGTACGGCTGCGCACTTACCGAATTCTCATTAATTCGGAGCTACGTGGCTTGAAATTTCACTAACATATGAGAATACTTAGAGATACTGAGATACAAAAGTTCATATAAATGTAATACCTTGGCAACAACAACTCATATATTAACGGGTTACAAATGGCAGAGCTCCTAATAACCTGCAAAAATAGATTATTGGGTGCTTAATTCCATGCGGTGACGTAGCAGTATTTATCTAATTTTCGTTAACTCGAATCTAAGTAGCTGAAAATTTGACCAATATAATAAATATGTTACTTGATAATATAAAACATTTTCGATAAATAAGTGTCTTTCCCTTCTTTTGTGTGTATTTATTTAACTGCTGAATGCGCAATGTTTTTTAGCTGTTATAATGATATAAATTATATTTACATGTCTAACAGTTCAATACAGCGTAAACGTTTCACGTGGAATAAACATTTCAACGTTATCTAAAAAACCTTACGCAAAAGTGTATTGGTGTTCCTTCCCCGTTTTAACTTTGAATCAGTTAAACCTTACCTTAAATATAAACCGAGTTGATTTATTTTCTAATTTGTGATACTTTGGTATAGCATGTTGTTCTTCTGTATGCTTCTATATGTTAATAATACAGATAAGCACTGGATTTCGCTCCCTTTGCTCGATAATTTGGTACGAGGCCTTCCTATGGTTGTTGGTTTGTCTGCAGATTTCTTTCAGCGCATTTTGACGCTGAAATTTTGATGCTTTTCGTAATTACAGGACAAAAAAACCAAATAGCGCAAAAAATGAGAGGGGGGGAAGCCAAATTCAATTGGCAAAACATTCTTCTTTTCTGGAGGGCTTGGTTATCAACCGCCGCTGCCACCATTGTAAATTCAATGGTATGACTCAATAGGTTGTTAATATTGATGATTTACTTCTTCCTCCACAACTTCAAATTTACAAGCATTATAACAATTGTTGACATCGAAACAAAAGAATTTTTCCAACAAGCCAGCTGGCATAGCTTCGACCACGCTTGTTGCCTGTTTTACGGGAATGACATTAGGAGCCAGAAGAGTCCTCAATAAATAATAAGGTAGCACCAAAACAACTGGTTACAATTTCTTGTTAATAGAACGTAGTAAAATGTTGCTTCCCGAGGCCTTCTACAAATGGATAAATGTCACCAATTCGTTGTTCTCACGCTGATGATGGCTTAATAGCAGAAAATTGGATAATTACTCCAATTATGTTTGGAATGGAACCAGATGATCTTTACATGGGCCGAAAATCTTAGCTTTATCATGGGAGGCTAAGGTCAAACCACAAAATTAGAAAAGCAAACAAATTCGTTTGATGCTTAAGGTAATGTTTTACTGGCCCGAAATCAATACAGGAAAGGAACACGAATAAGCTTTCTTGCATAGTTTCAGATACCATACCACAATATTTCTTTAGTGTGTAGTCCACCTGAAATCCTGCTGCTGCATTCAACCACTGGTAGTTTAAAGAAAACCAAAACCATTTCAAGGTTAACTTAAAACGATTATTTGAAACAGTAACGTGATTTTCGATAACCATTAATTTTAGGCTTAATTAGAGATAATTTTTTCAAAAGATTGTGCACCCAAGCACGAAGAAAAAAATATGTGGTTTTGTTTGGTTGTGTTTAGATTATCGAGTTATATTCAGATTGTTTTTAACATTGGTAAATTTAAAGCCATTTCACTTGAAATTAAAGAAAATCAGATAAATATGTAGTCACCCCCACTCACACTATTTTTTGTTAACTTTGCAGCCTGCTTCAGACAAGTTTTCTCTATCTCATTCATCGACTTATTGACAATTATAATTATAATTATAATTTTTACCGTTTTTTTCAACAGTTTCATTTAGTCAAGAAGCAGCAAACATGAAACACGCTTATTATTACCACCATTATTATTAGCTTACCAACTGTTTTCAAAACTAAAACTGGTAAAATAGAGCCTCTAATACAGCAGTAAGCTTTAACGTGGACGAAACACTGCAGCAGTTTGTGGTTTCTGAAACCTTACACGAAAGTTTACTCGTGTTCCTTTCCTGTTTTGACTTTGGTTCAGCTGAACATTACCTCAAACAAGTTCGTTTTTGTTTTGTATTTCGTGAAACTTTAGCGTTTCATGTTGTTTTTCTGTATTCTTTATTAACAGCGTAGACGAGCGCTGAAATTCTCCCACTCGGTCAGCACAAATCCTTCCATGTAACTGGTTCGTTTACAGCTGTTTTTCAACACCTTTTGCCTTATTGATCGTTTTAGAACGAAAAGCCAAATGGGAAATGGAAATGTTGGCATATGTATTCTTTTTTACATGTAGAGTCGAGTTGCTCTAGTGTTCTGTATTTAATATTGTGTTTGGTATTGTATCCTCGATCTTCCTATTTTCGATTTTTTTAGTCCACATGATTTTAATAAATTTTTGTTTATCTCTCTCTCTCTCTTTCTCTTCTCTCTCTTTCTCTGTACCTTTTCTCACTCTCTCTTTTTCTCTCTCTCTCTCTCTTTTCCTCTCTTTCTATTTCTTTCTTTTCTCTCTTTATCTGTCTCTTTTGCTCTCTTTCTCTTCTCTCTTTCTCTCTCTTTTCTCTTCTCTCTCTCTATCTATTTCTTTCTTTTCTCTTTCTCTCTCTTTCTCTCTTCCTCTCTATACTATAACAAGACTTGGTTATAGTATATACCATATCTGGTTTTAAAATACCAACAAACAAACAAAAAACAAAAAACAGAAGATAACAACTTCAACATTTTTGCTTTAACACTGGGAGTATCAGCTCGAATTGTTGACGGTGTAAAAGTTTCTTTATTTTCCACCAATGCCACTTGGTTATTGTTCAAGTGGCTATTATGTAGCCAAATGACAATGTTTTAAACAATACGCAACAGTGAAATGAATTTTTCCATGTAAAATGAAATGGATGTCATTTTCAATGGGACTATATTTTACATTCTTTTCCTCGAAAGATTTACTAGTAGCGAACGTGCGATGATATTAAGAAATGACTTTAACGTCTGACTAAACAATGACTAAACCATTTAGAATCTCTTGCGGCATCATTTTGTCATGCATCATACTCGATTTCGTTCCTGTCAGGCTCTGATGTCGCATTTTTAGAAAGGTGGGGTGAATCTTACATGTTTCATTGTTTCTTTCACGCTAAACTTTCGTTGTTACGTTGTTATTTTTGCAGGTGGTTTCTCAAATCACCAAAAGATGGAATCAAAGGGCTTACGCGGGCAGCCGAAGTTACTCAATGGCCGGAACCACTGTGTCGGTAATACAGGAAATAAGCATGAATGTTTGTTTTTGTTAGAGCGTGATAAAGTATTATAGCTTTTCTATGCTAGGACAAGTTTTAATACTATTTACGGTTCTGTTCTACATATGTTGGCGGAAATATGAAAACATGCATTTAATATTTTGTGATTCATTTGGTTCAAAAGAATCACAAAGCACTGAATATGTATATTTGTAAAATCCTTAATTTACTGCAATGTGTTGTCATTGAAATTCATAAATAAAAACTAATAAAAATAGCATTAAAAGCAATTTAAAAAAAACTGCACAATATATCAAACTTTTTGTACACGGACTAGAAACTCACCAATCATCTTACAAAACGTGGAGCACTGCCAAGCAGCAATCTGCCCGGAAGTTACTTACCACTGACTTACAATACATGATAGTTCGTGGTAACGACTGGAACAGCTGCCACTGCCTTTTCATGGCGGTTGTTTCTAGTCATTGTGGGAAAACGTTGATGTATTGCGTGTTTTAAACGTTTCTGGCATTTTTCTGTTTCATTTTAGTTACTTTGCTTCGTCAAGGGCAATCATTTGGTCATACATTAAGGATTTTAACAAAACATTTTCACTGCCTTCTGAGCAATTGAGTTGTTTGGGTCATTCGGTCAGTTATTCTGCAGCCCCGCTCTCACCCTAGCAGTAGTTTATAAACAATTTCTTTCATTTTTACTGTTATTGTTTCAACCACAGCTTATAACTCTTACTTCGAGCAAATATAATTTTCTTCATTCAATAATTCAATTCCACCTTTTCAGTGTTTGAAGGAATTTTTAATGTTTTGTTTAGGTATATATGTACCACTGGGGGGTGGTATTAAGAAACAATAGAAATGTTGCCTATTTCTAACCCCAATGGGTAATATTATAAGTTTAAAGAATAAGAAAAGCAACATAAGAGCGACTTAACGAACTACGTAAAAGTACAGCATTTATATTATGTTTTTCAATAATTCTCTTATAGATGGTTATGTTCAATTTTCGAGTATTTCATGAATATAACGTCTTAAAAATATTATAAAATATACCGATTTCACACACGAAAGAAAAGAAAAATCAAGAGGACGAACTGATTTCAAATTTCTTTGGCTTGTAGATCGGTTTTGAACTAGTAACAAATCTTTTTCCACATACATCTCCACCATGTAAAGCTTTAACGTCTAAATCCCATAGAAATTCTCTGAGACATTCTCTCACAGGTAAAACCTATTGGTGGAGCAGACACATGGGTTTTACGTTGTCTAATCTGCTACAAGAGAGACCGGCTGGTTTTTATGACCAGTTAACCAGAATATGATAGGGGCCCACCTTCATGCCCATTGTCCAATCTGAAATTCCAATTCTTTTCTTAACAACTATAACTAAGAACACAGTAGTTTAACACTGGCCTTTAATAACCATTGTTTTTCATATGCAATGTGTACACGAAAGTAAAGCTAGTTAGTGCTACAGATAATTGCACAACATCGTAAAAAAACACAATGTTTCGTGGGAAATGATTATCACGTCCACTATCAGCGGCGTCGAAAAATAAAGACAACCTTAAAATTCTCGAACAGACTTTCAAAATGTAAACAATTAGCCATTACACCATAATTGAGTATTGCAAGTAGGCAGAAGCACAACGGAGAAGGAAGTAATTCCGTCGTGCCTTCAGGTTATGCTAACGTGCCAACAAGTTGTGGTGCAGTGGCTACTTCTTTCCGCTTTGAAATTATGCTCTTATAATATTTGCTTGACATGACCAATAACGAATTAATTTTTTCTCCCAAAACCCGCGTTTGGGGGGGGGGGGGGTGGGAGGGATTGAGGCTTAATGGCGCGTTTGGCTTTGGTTCTGTATACTGTAAGCTTCTTATTTTATTTGTTTGTTATTATTTATTTATTTTATCTGTAGCAGCATGAAGGCAACGAAACTAGTATATTGATAAGTTAGGAGGGTTGGCTGCAGAGCAGACCCATGTTAGACTTTGGAGAAATTATTTGAAAAAGAGTCGGCAAGTGTCTTCACATGTCAACTGTTGACTGTATTCTATTGCTGGGGCCGGGTGGGGGGAACAGTACCCACTTCCATCCCTAGTGATATATTGTGGTAGTTGGACATGGCATATGTATTGCAAAACCAAGCAAGTTGATGGGTCTGCCCGTTACACGGTGAGGTGCGAATGCTTCCCTGATTGCAAGACGATGGCCCTTCATTGTCATCCTTTCACTGTTAATTGAATTAGTCCACAAATCTAAGTTGGTTCATACGTGAGGCCACTCATTCGGAGGTTGGGAAAGATTGCCAAATTCTTTTTGTTTATCTGCGTATAACAAAAAAAACGGTGATAAACTGTATTAAACTGTGATAAACACGGAACTTGTGTTGATATAGCGGTCACTGCATGGACAAATCCTGTAAGATGTCAAAGTGTATACGTACGTTGGACAGTTTGTGCGTTGCCTTGTACTGCCTGACTTTGGTATAATTTGCCAACAGATGGCGCGCTCAATTTGGTTTCACATTGCTGGAGCAGAAGTTGCTGCTTCTTTGACTCCACAAGTGATTTCTCCAAAGGTTAGACTAATAATTACATGTATAGGGTGTTTAATATGTTAAAGCTACTATATTGTTCATATGCATATCTGAATGCCATCTAGTAACAAAAGTGTGATCTGAAAACAATGGTTTCTTGACTTAGAACAGCACTTCACTATAGTCTATATAGGGTGGAGTGTGGAGACCTTTTTTTTTAAATTCCTCTGGCATGGTTTGGAAAAGATGCACTTGTCATCACTATCACACCCCAAAAAACTCTATCACTCTAAGATCATGTCTTGACGTTCCCCAAGGGCCTTCAAGTTTAACATTGTACGACAATGGGGAGAACGGCGAAAAAGTTTAACATTGCAATTGCAGTACAATGTTAAATTGAAAGCTCTTGGCGTACCTCAAGACAAGTGGTGAACGTTTTTGTATGTGATAGTGACGCCCTAGAGCAACTTTTAACACACCCTGCCAATGATGAATAAAAAAAAAAGGTTAGTCCACCCTAATAGTCATACTGTTTGCTGAAAAGAAATTGCGTGAAGTTGATATCAGTGTAATCAAGAATTTATGGGGTTGGGGAGGAGAATTTGTAACTCTAAAAAGTCACTACTGAAACGTTCTAGATCCATTCAAATTAGTTCCATCAGAGTTTTCAGAGGGCGCCACGTGTTCCATCAGATAATTTTTGCTCATTTTTCAGAACAAATCTATAGTAAACTAAATTACAACTAAGCTAAACTAAATAATAATTCAATACAAGCTAGTTTCATTTAGTTCAGTTTAATTTTAGGCTGAAAACTGAGTAGAAATTCCCACATAAAACTCGTGGCGCCCTCTATAAACTCAGACGGAACTAATTGGAATGGATCTAGGACGTTTCAGTATGGGGTCTCAGTCACAAATTTTCCTCCCCCCCCCAGCCCTATAAATTCTTGATGTAATCAAGGTGGCTGTGTACAGAATTCGGTTACGTCTTCAACACGTTTTGGAGCTACGGATAAAAGTCTAACCATCCCGCCATCATGTGCATATAGAAATCTAACTAGTACATACGTCATAGACTCTCGTCAACTTCTCTGAAACCGTTCACGTTTACACGGACGAGTAGTGCGAAGTCTCACAAACGACAAGCATGGTTTTAAAAAAAAAACTGTTTGCTAAAATATCTCTAGGTACAGGCATTATAAGTGGGCGCCTATTCCAGTACCTATTCATTTTTTTTTTAGTGTTTGATGGCTGCATCAATTTTAAGATTTACAGCACATAAAAATAGTATCAACCCATACTAATGCAATAAATTACAGTGGTTGCCGTTATGCATCTTAGTGGTATTGCCTCTGTCACACAGACTTCTTTCAGTGTTCTTGCTTGTAATCACAGACAATTTAATGATTACAAAAATTAAAAAAAACACCTTACATAATCAAATAAAATGACCGAACATCTGTAGTAACCTAACTTTTCGTGTAGCGCTTGAAAGGACAGATCAATCACGTGAGAATCACGTAGGATGTTAAAGTAAAAATAAAACAGAAAAAAGTATGCTGTGTGGCACGGAATTCAATACGGATGGAAGATTGAGATTGTTAAGACTTAAGGCCTCCCAAACGAAAAAATTACGCATTCCTGTTATTTGTATGCAAACAACACAGCCACAAATTACACATTTTATTACAAATACATAATTCAATATATTTGTCAGTGTGTGTATTAAAATGTTCTTCGGCAACAGTAAACGTCAATTATTTTCCCGTCCATTTTTGGAAAGGTAATCAGCTAGTATTTAAATTATGCCTTACAGAACAGTCATTTCGGCCATTTTTCAACTGCTATAATTTCTTAGATACAATTTTTTTAAATAGTTTTTTTATTTGTAAGTGAAACACCCTGCATCACTTGTCATTTGAATGTGCAACAGTTTTGTGGTGTGGTAAAGCGTAACGCAGGATAAGATAATTCGTGGTATTACTTGAGTTACTAACAGGCGTATTCCAGAATCCCACTCAAGTGTGAGTGGGGCTAAAGGGTCTAAACGCGTCTATAGAAATACCCTCAGATGGCAGGATACTCAAATTTGCTTTTGTGGCTGCACTAAAATTGTTGGCCCTTACCTTAGGTGTTTGCACTCACATTTGCCCTCTCACACTCACACTTGAGTGGATTTCTGAAATACGGCCGTAATTCTTCTGTATTTAAAGGCCAAAAAGGAAAATTACACTCTTATGGTACAACAACAAGCCTTTTTAAATGCACACATTTCGGGGACAAATGCTTTGCCTTCTCTTCTTCTACATATATCCGTCAACTTAAATGTTATAAGGCCATAGGATGAGCAAAACTGAAATTTCAGAAGTATTGTGAGAGAAAATATGGTAGTAAGAAATGAGAAAGTGCACTTGGGGAAAATTAGTCAAGTTTTGAAGTTTTTTGAGGGAAAGAATGCAAAAAATTTAATTGCAAAACTGGTTGCCTTGAAATATTATTTTGAAATATAAAATGCTTCAGGGAATGCAAGGCTGCCTACCAAATCTGTTAAAACATTTTTGAGATTTCAGTTTTACTATTTTCCTGTTGCGTGCAAAAGATTTTTAGTTATTTTTTTTATGAAATGTTATGTAATGACGTATGTTATTCGGTAGCTGATGCCAACAATACACCTTAAATACACAATATAACATCGTTAACTATCATCATTTCGGTAGCTACTACCGTCGTTTACTTTTATTTATTTGTCGTAATTGATGTTATAATTTTTTTTTCACTGCTGTGGAAATCATGAAATTGACGTATTAACAATATTAATATTGTTACAACCTTTATATTGTATTACAATTTTTGTTTTCAGTCTTTTGAGTTCTAGTTTGCTTTTTACGTATGAGCAGCTTTATAAATAACAAAGCGCCTATTTGTTAACACAGCTAACCAAATTAATCTTTGGAGCGTATGGAGTTATGTGGCTTTTTGTGTTTGTGTCAATATTGTTGTGGCGTACTAATGATTTTTGGTGTTTCGCTTTATCAGGAATGTACAACAGTTGTCTAATGAAGCTACGCCTATGCCAGGTATTGCTGATTGCTGTCTGTGTTGCATGTGCAGCTTGCTTCTTACTATGTATTCATCAAAGGTAATGGAAACTAACTAACTTTTGTTTAAATTGATAAATTGAAGAGGAAACAAATTACGGGGTAAATGCTGGTTACACAAAAGGTTCAATGAAAGAGTCACTGTTCCCTTATGACTAGTCTGCCAGGAAGTCAAATATTGTTACGCAACTGTGAGCAGGAGAAGGCAAATACCGATGCAAGCCTATTTACGTTGCCTTTTGGACTTATATGTCAGACGGCCTGAGCAGGGAAATCGAACACACGACCTTTGAAACCACAGGCCGAGGTCCTACTGCTGAGGCATACTAATACGGCAATGTCAGTATGGCTCACCGGTAGGACCTCAGCCTTTGGTTTCAAAGGTCGTGTGTTCGATTTCCCTGCTCAGGCAGTCTTGACATATAAGTCCAAAAGGTAACGTAAATAGGCTTGCATCTGTATTTATTTAACTCTTGTTGCATCGGCATTCCGTCCTGTGTGGGGAAGGTAATTGGTTTTAAAGTTTTAACGGGTTGCGGTTTAAATCCTCTAAGAAAACGGCTTACCTTGGTCCAAGAGTTGTCAAAAGTTAAGATTAAACTAATATTTAACAAAAAAAAATCGTTTGTTTCATTTTCTACAAATAATGTTGGCATCAGAACGTCGGAACACCAGAGAAGGTCAGGGATAATGAAGAGACAACTTACCTGCAACTAAGTAATTATGCCAAAGACACTAATGTGTAAAGAGCGGTTTAGAGGGCTTCAAGCAAAAAAAAGTAAACCCAGTGAAACACGAACAATAGTATGTAAGGCATGTTAAACTCAGTAAAACACGATAAATGGTATGTAAGTAAGGCATGGTACTACAATAACTTGTGGTGTAATGTGGTAAGAATCGTACTGGACACAAGTATGGGGTCAGACATTGTCAACTGAGCATGCAGCTGTTTTATTAAGAACGCACATCAGTGGCACTATCTACTGAGTTTTGTCTCACTCTTTTTCAAGAGACACCACAGTCTGCACCACAGTACAAATATTTTGGGTGCTTTATATAATTGTGTTAACAAACCCAAAAGAACTTTTTAATGTATTTACAGGAAAACTATGCACAACAAATCATGGAACTGTTTACAAAATTCTTCTATCTAAAGCCCATAAAAATAATTGAAATTATACAAAATTAATTTAACCAAAGATTGGAAATTAGGATACAAAATTAACCGGAACAAATTAATTCTACTTTTGGCCAAATTCCTACATTTCTGTTGTGTCAGATCAGGCCACTTTGGAGCGAATCGTATTTTTTTTTTGGAGGAACTCATGGACAGCATTACAAGATTTTGTGGCAAAACCAGCAGTGAATGCTGACGTGTTAAAGATCTGCTAATTTCACCTGGAGAATTAGCAGAGCTAGTCTGCAATGATGTAGGGAACATACCCATTTTGTCCATGATTGAAAGAGTCTCAGGTGCAGCGAGAATAGGATTCGTATGTGGAGAAAAATGAGTCTCCATAGCAGGACTGAAAATTCGCATAGGTGTAGACCCATGCCAATTTCCTGTAGATACATCCTCAGAAGGTATGATGTATCTACAGGAAATCAACATCCCAGGACTATGGCTTCTTCATCCAGTGATGCTTTGGTGCTCAACAAAGTGCAGGGGCTCAGCCAAACGAACAGATTCATTCGATGGTTTCACATTAATTGGCCCCTGATGTTTTACAACAGATTTAGCATGGCATCACCAAGTTTCTTCGCTGCCATACGGCTTTAACAAATACCCACATTCTTCTTAATAAAACACTTCTTATTTATTATGTTTTGAAATAGTTTCAGTTGCTGACTCTGCTCCACTTTGTCACGTATAGTTGGTTTCAATAGCTCAAAGCAAAAGTGCAACTCACAACTGATGGTAGAAAGGGTGAGGGGTCGTACAGTACGTAAGTAAGAATCTTGTCAGGGCTTGGTCACGAGTAAAACTACTTGTTTACATCGGCTGAGTAAGAATAATTGAATGGCTTCACTAAATATTCCACAGCACCATTCGTTGCAGGGTTGTATGCCGCACCTGTAATGTGTAAGGCCATTCTTTTTCATGAAGTTTGCAAATTCACTTGATTTCTACTCTGTACCATTGTCCATAAAAAAAAAAAAAAACGTGGGTTGTGTTCACAACCAAACAATTCATAAAGCACTTTTATGGTTTGCTCCGAAGTGGTGGAAGACATAGGGAAAATTCGGGCCATTTCGAATAGGCGCAAATTGCCACAAAAATTTTTTACCACGTACTGGCCCACAAAAATCAACATGTAGCCTGTCCGTGTCCCTGTACCCCCAAGACCAAGGTCATACAGTCTTTTGGCTCTGTGAATTTTCTTCTCTCTTTTGTTGACAGGAGTCACAACTGTAACCAAGTTCTCAAGATCTTCAAACCTTGCAAGTAATTTGATGATAACACCATGTCCCATATTGCAGTTCATGCAATATTTGAAGAACATAAATTAGTTGGTACAAATGCTGTATACCCCCAAAATAAACAACAATTGCTAAAGGGAAAGCTCTTCGCACCTACAATAACAGGGTTTCAAATTCAGATCATTTGATTTAGAACCGAACTGAACAAATTACGAAATTTCAAAAACTTTGTAATTTTTAGTGACATTTTCTAAGTGATAGTGTGGAATGGGTAATTTATCAGTTTGTTGTAAATTCATTACTCACGCAATCTACTCCAGTGTCAGATTATTGATAACTATTTAAAGCTACCTTGACAAAGAATCTGCTGTACATTTTTAGCACCATGTATGTGTGCTATGGTGTAATGGTTACCATTAATAAATAGCGCACATCTTCGTATTCTGGCTGCAAGCATTACGGGAAGCCCTTTAGAGGCATTAAAAATCCAAGTTGATACGTTATTGTTTGTAGACAGTACAAAAGCTGGACCAGAGACATATTGATGAAATCTCTTGACACCAAAGACTTGACACTAAGTGCTGCTCTATCCACTTGAGCGTAAGATTTCTCAGCTGCAGTTAAAGTATGACTTACAAAAGCAATTGGCCGTTTTTCCCTTAGCATAACATTATATGCTTAATAACTATGCCATAAGGAAAAACACCATGTCCTAATTTCACTGATTACTGTTCATCATAGTACAGAAGCACACTGCTATTACTTTGTTAAATTCCAAATCATATTGCTTATTTCACAAGTCTTTGGTATTTTGCTATAACAAATTATTTAAGGGAAAAACATCCACACCATGTGCAGTAAGAATTTAGAATATTGATTGACAAAACATAAATGGGTTCTAAGCTGCTGTGCATATGGCCCAAGTTGCTGTACGTAGTGAGAAGAGGGGCAATTTGTAATTGCTTCCAGAGTATCTGGTAGATTCCTTAACCCCTCCTGGTAATCTTAAAACCAAGCTATTTTAATGCCTCGTTTTTTGTCAATGCTACACTTTGAATGTCTTAAACTTATCCCATTATCGTGTAATTTTTACAATACATTATGCCAATTCATAGCATGCTCTAAACATTAAACAATAACTAATACATTATACACAGAAGGTTTACTTTTGTTACAGTCTTTCAGGATTATCTCATTATGGTTGGGCTGCTCTGAATACCAAGCAACAGGCGATTTCAGGAACACGGCCCTGAGTATAACTACTACTACGCTCAGCCGTCTCAATACTAAGGCTACAGTACGGCTGAGTGGCTTGAGCACAGGTTAGGTTAGTTTCACTCAGCGGGCACTTTACAGCATTCGCTGAATGAGTCCCCTCAAACTTCAAACTCACAGTGCTCAGTTAATTTCTTTAAGGCAGAGATGTACTGAGTCAGTGATTCCTCCTCAACCTCCTTCCTTTTCAATAAAAAAGTAGCACTGGACTATTAAAGTCAGGTCGGACTCCAGGTTATCCTTAACTAAGGCAGATAAATAGGGTTTTGTACTGGATAAAGCAGGGATACACAATTCTAATTAATTTGCATGTTTGAACACCAATTGCTGATAAAAACGTACGAATACGCTTCGGCAACAGACTATAATTAGTTATGAAATAAAGAACCAAGCCTTTACGTGTATTCAACCCACTTATCTCTAGGGTTGTATGGCTCAAAAATTGCAAAACTTAACATATTTCTGCACAAAATACATGTAAAATACAAATGCAATAACAACGAATATTGATTAATTGTAGCAAAAACTCTTCATTTACCTTTTAAAACCCATGCACAAACAGAGCAAAGTCTCACCAGTGTTTAAATCCCTCTTACTGATAAATGACAATCGTATCCAATCAATCCCCAAGGACATTAGCCTACATGAATACTCAATACACAACAGAAAAACATAGCAAACCAGAACTGCTGTTTTCTATAGAGCCGTGACACGACGTAGTATTATTGTATATAACTCTATGCTGGAGCCTTAATGGGTTAGCTGCAAGGGGCACTGCAGAGAGAAACAGAAGGGCGTCATACTGAAGCCGATGCTGTTAAGTGAGAGTTTCTTAGACCTAAAACGCGCGATTTTTGTTGTTGGAGAAACCAACGTTATTTTAAGCCTAAGAAATCCATCCGCTCTTCCGTTGTTTTTCCCTCCATTTTTATGCAGTGCACCTTGTAGTCATGCCCTCCAAAACCCATACTGGTGCCAATCTGGTGCCAATACGGCGGCAAATGTCACTGCTCTATAGACAACCTTGTCACTCTGAAACATTACGGCAGACCATCATTACGTCGAACTAGTCAATCACCAATAACACCGGAAAATTACAAGTGTGAATACAAGAGGGAATAAAACCAACCTCCTCATAGGAGGTGCATATTTTAAATTCATTAATTTATGTTTAAATTAAACAGCACTTTTATCCCCATCACCAAATGTGGTGTACCACGGTAAGAACCATACTGGGCCATATAGGGCTTGCCATAGTCAACAGCAACTCTTTTAACCCATAACCGCCTGAAAAAACTTTCAGACCCTTTATTTTAAAGTATGGGTCGGTTCTCGGATTCGAACCGGCATTCTCTTGGTTTGGAGCCGACGACGCTGACCACTGGGCTGTGACTGCCCGCTTTGCTCGGGGTTCCCGGGGGACCCCTCACAAAGCTCGCGCTGGGACTTAGTTTTTCGCTGTTATACGTTGAAGGCGTACGTTCGTACCTAGGCGGTTATGGGATAGCTGAGGGTTGAGAAAATACTTGATTGCAACCTTTAAGATAGCACACCAACATCAGTGGCACTAACTATAATTGATTTGGTGATACACAACACAACTTTGAAGTGACTTCAGCGTCGCTTATAATAATCCTTATTACGAATTAGTTTATTAGTAATACTCGGCGTTTGCTGTCAATTTAAAGTATAATATTCATTCCAGTTTTTAGTCGACATTACTGAATGTCGTATAAAAGATACACGGATTACAAACAAAAACGTAAAGTGTGCCGTAAAAAAAAAACGGTTATCTGATTGAAGTTTCATTTTTATTTGTTACGCTACTCATAATCTTTTCTAAATTCAGCTTTTCGGGTTATTTTTTGTGCAGGTAAATAAATGTTTAGCTTTTTTTTTTTGATCTCATGATATTTACATACCAACCGATAGGCAATTTATAAAGAGCTCTCCCACAGCTAATGCCAAAAGACAGCTTTAAGCTGTTATTTTAATGCATAAAAGGCTCTCTAACACAGCATGAATCACCGTTTTGTTCTACAGTTGTTTTCTACAAAACTATAGCTGTTCCAGGCATAACATCCGCCGGTCTTGTAGAAATTCATGTTGTCACGCTGCCCTGTTTATTGACGGGTTGGTTAGTGTTTCTGTTGGGGCCGAGAGTGTGATAGCCCAAAGTTTTCCCGTCGACGTAACGTGTCGCAATATTTCGTTTGTTACTGTATGTGTACTACGTTATCGACATTACCTTTCACACTGCCTACTGCTCGTCGTTTTCTTTGCTACCGTGCCAAGAATACACATTCTTCCCCTTTTACACTGCTACCGTGCAAAGAATGAATATGCTCTGCCTTTTTCATTGCTACCGTGATAAGAATGAACATGCTCGGCTAATTGCCTTTATTTTACTGCGTTTGAATTGGTTGTCATAATGACTGCCTATTCCCATCCGCATCACCATCCCAGCAGAGCCAAATAAATATGTCATATGAATATTTATTCGCTATAAATAGTTGTACTGTTATGACTCAGGCTGGGCAAGTAATTTAATTGTGGGGAAAGGTTCAGAAAATCCAAAATTTCGCAGTTCCCATTACCTGTGTTGATTGCTGTTATCTTTTCATTTAGTTTAAGTTCCAAGTTCACAGCTGACTTGTATGTACACAAAGCACTGAAAATGTATCAGCACTAACAAAGACCACAGATGAAATTAAATGAAAAATTTCACTCTTCATTTGCTCGCTTTTTTTTTTTAATCCCTTTTCCACAACCCAATTTCATAAAATGTTGTCTCCGGTTTGTGAGTTTTGACATTCTCCAATCTGTTTCGTTCCCTTTTCTGTTAGAAGTGCGTCTCGTTGAAGAAGCCGTGCGTAAACTCCAGCGTGGAAGTACAACCGGAAAGCCCGGCGGCTGACAGAGCACCCCAAACTCAGCTGGAGACAGTACTTCCGGTCTGGTGGTGACCCAAGCAGAGGAAAGTAAGAGGTGTAAGGGACTTCCGATGAGATAAATGGAAAATCGTTGAATCGTGCAAGGCGGGAACTTGGATTCCAGCAAAAAACGCAATGCTGTCCGCAGTCCACAGGCTGGAGAAGGCCATATCTGTTGCTGTGTGGTTTTAGAGACAGGTGTTTGATCGAAATTCGCAATTGAGTATGCGAAGGGAAGACATTCATAGTTGTGACTAAGAGAATTGGTGGAACGACGGAGTTATATCATTTATATCTGTTGTGTTTTGCCAAAGAAATCAGTTAACATTAATTTAAATGGACTTTATGAAGGCGAAACCTATATAGACTGACTGACTCACTTTATTTATTTCTTTTGTTACAAGCACATATGTTCATCCTCACTGATACGATGACTATTACGTGTATGTATCCCGTAGAGAAAAATATTTAATGCTCGTTTTCGAATGAAGCCATTGTTGATTGTAAGTTCATGATGTTGTGTTCCGAGTCGAGGTGTATATTAAAAGGCATATAACGTTTTACACTTTATCCATCAACATGATAGATGTCTAAATACAGAATAAAAAACTGATCGTGTTTGCTTGTGTTGCATGGACTAGAACAATGTTCTGAACGTGTTTAAAACACCAACATATCGTACAAGTAACACTGCAGTCAGTTTATGCATTCCTAGATCTTGGAAAATCTTCCCAGTTCTCTTGGTTAAGAGAATCCAAAGTCTTACGGCATTATTCCAAAAAAAAACTACACAAGTGCGAGTGTGAGAGGGCAAATGTGAGTGCAAATATCTAAGGTAAGGCTCAACAATTTTAGTCTAACCACAAAAGCGAATGCAAGTGTCCTAACAGCTGAGGACATTTCCAGTGGTGTAGTGGTAAACAAAATGGTGACGGAGCTGTAGTGAGGAAATGGGGGGGGGGGGGGTTATTGGGCTTCCAAATAGCCCACGCACGCGTTTGCCTTGCTCGGTTTAAAGTCGGAAATAAATAAACTGAAAGGTCCTGGGTTCAGTTTGACTAGTTGTTGGTTTCCCTGTTTAACAGTGTCAAACATATATATTAACACTGAAACCGCTGTTTTTTTCCTTTGGGGTACGGATAAAATAGTCGATTATATGTACGCAAAATAGTAAACAAGATAGTAGAGCAAATGCTAGATTGTAAATGGAGAATTGGTGATGGTAGCTCGCAAACAAAATAGACACTGCCTCGAGTCTCAAAATAAGTAAATTAAGAAAAACTAGCTGTACCCGCGCAAATCATCTGCGCATGTGCAAGCGAAATACTATATTGGGCAGCATGAGATGAAAAGACTCCGACCGCTCCCCCTCCCGTTACCCCGCACGGTATGTGGTCTTCTTAAGAAAGTAAACCGCACTTCTTAATGTAGCTGCATTGCCTGTTTCTCCGTCTTTATACCAACGCGATAAACCCGCAACAACGATCGTGCACGCAGTGATTGTTACTCAACCAACTTTCAAACTATTCAATGCGGCCCTTACAGCCAGCACATTAAAGCTTTTCATTTCCTAATTCGAGGCATTGTCTTCATCTTTTGTTGCCTTTTCATCATTGTTAGGCTTCTACATTGTTAGTGGCGGCTTCGTCTTATCGTCGTAACAGAAGTAGGTATTGTTTAGCCGCTACATTGTTAGCGTCTTATTCCCCTTCTTAGGGCCTTAGGGCTTCGGGCAGATGATCAGGAGTGGTTAACGCTCGTTAAACCCTTTGAACCCTTCTTTAAGGCAAATAAGTATATATAGATACCGCATACGACTGCTCCTGTCGAGAATAGGTCCCAGAGCGCCACTCCGCCTTAAAAAAAAAGTAACTGAGCGCCATTCCTGTGCCCTCTTACACAACTACACCACTGGGCATTTCTGTAAGTGTGCTTTAACCCTTACACTCACCCTTAGCCCGACTTAGCCCTTGAGTGGATTTCTGGAAACGGTTGTTCGGCTCTTCTAATCTGCCATTATCGTCTTTTCCAAGAAAGATAAAAAAAAATCGTAGTGGTAGTTCTGAATTACAAGAAGACTTCATTCAGCGGACTAGGTTGTTTGTGAAGTTACGATCAGATAGCAACCTGCCGCTGGCTCTTCTATTGACCAAGGTAACAAGCCTGCACAAGCATGGGGAATAAAGAGATATGCCTCGCTATTATAGTGATTCTTAAAAGCAATAATGTTACAAAGGCAAGAATAAACGTGCTTATAAACAAAAGCAGACATGCATAACAATATAGTACAAACATTCACACAAATCCAACAAGTTCATACGTCGATGATTTCTTCCATTGCCAATGTTTGAGGTAAGTAATATTAGGAGGAAGTGAGTCATTGGTGATTTGTAACATCAACAGGCTGTCATTTGCAATGCTTAACCGTGGTTCACTTTTTTTGAATCCCTGGAGGTGAAAGCCTGGCTGGAGGAGAGGTCAATTTTGGCGTTAGAGGTCAATTTTGTCCCACTATTCCTTACCCATTGAGAATTGTGCACTGTATTCTAGACAACTGCGTTGTAGTGTGTGTGTGTGTGGGGGGGGGGGGGGGAGTAAATAAGGTTTGCAGATGTTTTAGAAGTGGAAAGCGAACTACCGGATTTTTTTTCTATATTTACACGAAACCCGAGGATGGCATGCAGTTGTCACACGCTTTCTGGCCGCGAAACTACATTGACTGGAAGATGGCAGTATACTTGGAAGTCTGACACGCTCTCAGACGAAGCGATGGTGCCAGAAGGCGAGAGGGACAATTTTTCTAGGTAATTAGGATAGAATACTTCTAGTATCTCATGCCACAATTGACATGAGAGAAAAAAAGCACTAAAAGTAGAATCACATGTGGAATTGGTCCCTGGTTTGAGCCTGACCAAAGCTATTTCATGCAGGCTATTTCGGTAAGAAAAGGGCCATGGGCTCGTGCTCATGTCGATTCTCAACATTTAAAAAAGCCAGCAAGTGCACAGTTGTACAGTAAAATGCGACGTTTCGGGATTGTTCATCCCGTTGTCAAGCAAACAATTTTTATTTTATAGCATATGCTACAAGTCAGAAGATACACTTAAATGGTTTCCCGTTTTAAAGAAACGCAAGCTGGAGCAGTAAAAGTTGAATAGTTGAAAAGCTAAAAAGTGAATCCCAGTTAATAGGGAGAGGTCGTCCCAGACTCGGCTCTTCCACTGGCTGGTCTTCACTTTTTATCTTTTAAACTTTTTAACTCTTACTGTCACGGCTTGCTTTTCTTTAAAATGGGAAATAAACCATTCAAGTGTATCTTGTGACTTGTAGCTTATGCTATAAAATATTTTTTTTTGCTTGACAACGGGATGAACAATCCCGAAACGTCACATTTTACTGTATGAATGGACTTGCTGGCGTTTTTAAACGTTAAGAATCGACATGAGCACGAGCCATAACATTACCCTTTTCTTACCGAAATTGCCTGCATGAAATAGCTTTGGTCAGGCTCAAACCTGGGACCCATTCCACATGTGATAGTCGTGCTAATCGTCAGGCAACTTCATCACATGATGACAGTGTATTGGACAATTGCTAATGAGTGCTCACAAAATTACCGAAGTGCCGTTCTTCAGATGCAGAGAAGAAGTGGGCGAAAAGTTAAAAGTACAAGATACCCTGATGTGCCCGTATTGCGAGGCAACTCGCACCGTTTGGGAACCGAAAGACGAAATTTTAGCCAAGCACTAGAACTGTGCTTGTACTGTAGATTTCTACGGGAAATTTCCGAGAGGTAACGTTGCCAGTGACGAAATTCGATTTGATATCATTTATCCTGAATCACATCACAGTAACCGGACGAAGGCCTCGTGGCTGGAGCCTCGCCTGATCGCACTTCCGACAGTGCTTCGTTAACCTAATCTCACAAGAACGGTGCCTTGCGTGGACCACATCTCACAAAATTTGATGACTGAAAATTAATTGTGGACTCGTAAATCCCCCCCCCCCAAAAAAAAATGTATTCATTAAATACATTTACGCAATGCCGCGAGGGTCCCCACAAAATGCCACTGAACATTTGAACAAAAAAACTTGGAAAAATAACGGACCAATCCACTATATTTAAGCAGTGACAGACTTTTTAATTAATACTTTTTAACTAACAAATGTTGTCAAATTTATTCAATTAACTTAATTAACTTAACGCATGACGGAAGCCAATTGAGCACTTTTCACTGCTACCATAAGTTTATGTAAGACGATTAAGTTAAATCTAGTAGAGTATTAGTGGTCATCGTGGCTGAGAGGTGAGACAACTCAGCAAGGTTGCTGGAGGTTTGCAGATCTGGTCGAACCCCTGGAAAGGGTACCTTGGCAAAGTCCCTGCCGGGACTGTCGACCAGGGTAGCGTGAGAAACTACCATGCTTCCTCAGCAGCTATGAAAACTATTCAGGCCAATTGGGGACAATCTTTCGGCCCATACGATGACTGGAGGTTTCCCGGTTCAAATCCCCGTGTTGGTTCCTCCCATTACTGGATATTTCTTCTTCTCAAATAATGGTGGTAATATTCAAAATTGAGCCGGTTCAGCCGCACGAGCATTAAATTGCTTCGGCTAACTTAAGGCTCAAAGAAATTAATTTTAAAAAAAAGTAAAAATTGTAGTATGTAGAAAATCGATTGCGTGGCATAACCTAAGTACGCAAACTGAATGCAGCAGCCTGGAACCTCAAAAACGGGGCTATTTAATAGCGATCGAAGTTAACGTGGCGTAAGAAGTTGAATTATATTTTTATGGATTATGGTAAAGCACTTTCTGCATAATTAAGAGGATTAATTCAAAATCTTTTGTGTGTTTGTACAGAGTAGCCCAATTTTCCGAAGATTGGCCCGAGTGTTGGTACTTCGGTACTTTGCTGGTGGCAAATCTAAATTTGTAATACATTCCGAAACAATAATTAAAATTATGCAGCAGGCCTGTAGCTACATACGTAGATAGATTACTTTCGATTTAAACGTGTAATGCAGAAAGCCAATATCAAAAAGAATTATTCATAACACTTTCTAGGTAAAGAAACCATTTTAGTTTAATTGTCAACGAACACGAAAAATACAATGCTCACCCTATACACCCGGCCTATAGTGAAAAAGGATTGCATTTTGCTGGGGCCGGACGATAGCTTATCAGAATTACGAACAGGTTAATTACGACTGGTGTACTTAAACTAAAGGAATGAAATCTTAACAAAATGGTGTTGCTTTAATACTGGGATTAAAATAAAATTATTTGTGATTTTTTTGGTATTCGAAAAATCAGTCTTCCACTGTTCGAAAAATCAAGATTTTCGTTCTGAACGCCTAAAATTTCTTGTTTTTTTTCCCCCACTTATTTCTGGCAGCAGTTCCTACTTTTATTCCTAAATTTGTGGGATTTTGTGCTGCGACCCCTGGATACCATTCAAAATAATTAACGTGTTTTGGTTGAGTTGTGTTACTCATGACCCAATTAACTATCCAACGTGGATTTAATTCGTTTCACTCCTCCACAATTAAAAGGGTTTTCTTTTTTTTATTCGTACGTTTAGTATTTCTGTTGCTGCATTTCAGTTTTGGTTATTCCCGAAAAC
>JAHWFP010048152.1:0-17882 GCA_023313725.1 Lithobius niger | reverse complement strand
TCTGTTAAATGGTTGTATATTTCTATGAAAGCATTAATTTTGTTGGCAAAATATCCCTCAATAATTTTGTTTATTACATATAGTAATGCAATTGGTCTAGGGTCATTAAGGTAGCTTATCTCCCTTTTTATATAAAGGACTTAAAACATGAAGACTGACCATTTTTCTTCATGTGCCATCTTATTTATAATTATGCAAATGCGGTCTTTATATTAAATTATTTTTAATTTCCTTTACACGGCTAGTCGTACGCCGTCTATTCCTGCTGAATTTGTGTTATTTATATGTTAACGATTAATTCGATTTCTTTTATTGTCGGTTCCATAATATACATCATTTTACTTGTATTTTTGTTACGATACTTTCTCTCTTTGAAATTCCTTGTTGTAGAAAACTCCTTTAGTAAAATTGTTTGTTTTTTTCTTACGGGTGGATTTTAGTTTTGGGATTTGCTGTATGAAATTTTTTTAAATCTTTTGCAAGTACTACTTATGCTAAATTCAGAAAATTCATTTTTTTAATAGTCTGCTTTTAGTATGTTTATTTTTTCCTGTTACGTAATTCATTTACTACTTCCCACGTTTTGATTCCTGCTTGTGACTTTTCTAAGACGTTTTTGTAAAAATGTTGCTTATCCTCCATAATTTAAGATATTTATTTTTTTTATTAGGTAGTATTGATTTTTCATTTCTTCGTTAAGCATATCTTGTGTTTTAATTTCTGACCATATTTTATTTTTCATTTGTTAATTTAATTCTATCAATTATCGTTAGCCACTTCTTTCTCTTTTTTATATTTTGTTTATTTTTAGTCTGTATAGTAATATTAGTATTTTTAATATAGATATTGCTTATATTATCCATTTCCTTCTACATTTCATCAATTTCAGAATAGTAATAATAATAATAAGAAACATTTTATTTATATTTTGAAACGTGACAAAGGTTATATGAGTTATATGTGTCAGACAACTATTTATACAACCAAAGGTAAAAACTTAACAGCACTTAAAGTTACAAATATCAGGATTTAACATGCTCAGTTCATTAACGTAGCTCCAGAAATGTGTAACAATCAAATAATTACACAGATGCAGCCAAAATTACGTTGGCAGAAAATAACAGGCCAACTTATAAAAGGATTTTACAACAAAATCAATGATCCACAATTCTAAAATAACGCTGCGTACAGTTAAGTGGAAATTTCAATAAAACTAAAGAACTTTTAAATTAAGATCATTTAGACAAGTGTTAAGAATATGGGGAATGGTAAATTCTCTCTTTCTTTGTCCATAACTATTCCTACAATTAGGTACTGCAAAATTACGTTTCGTGTTTCTTAGTAATTTTGTTTTTTTCTGGTTCATACTTTTGTAAATATTGAATCATAGTAATTTTGTTCAATAATAATATGATCTCCCAACTGTACAAAATTAAGGATTTTGTGTTGACTATAAATCTGTTTAGTTGTTTTTGTTGTATTGTATCCAAACATAGTTTTAACTGTTTTCTTTTGAATTTTTTGTACCCAATTAACATATTTTGCAGATGTGAAACTGTCCACAGTGCAGCCGTATCTCAAAATTGACTCTACCCAAGTTCTATAAATAATCTCTTTGTTATGAATATTCAGATAGTCTCTTACAGTATTTAATGTTGGAATCAGTTGTCAAAATCGTTTAACCAAATTTTCAAAGCGATAGTTAAACTTCCATCTGTTTTCAATAGAAATTCCTAAATATTTTGCTGATGTACAAATTGGCGTTTCACGACATTTACAAGAACCTTTTTTAGAACATTTTATTTTAATTAGGTTATATTGATTTTTCAGTTCGTCATTAATCACATCCTGTGTTTTAATTCCTGTATTTTTTGGGTTTTTTTTTTCCATACGAGAAGTTTGTATGTTCATAAAACAAGTATTTTCTTCACTTATGTGTAATTCACTTGAAATACACCAATGCATTGTTGTATCAAAATAACCTTGAAACATTTCTATCATGGATGTGCATTTAAAATTAACAGACATTAAAATTATACCATCTGCATACATAATCAGGAAGGAATTTTCATTATATCATTGACATAAATCAAAAGCTTTAATAATCTATATAACTAAGATCGTAATATTTATTTGTGTGCGTGTCTGCAGATCACCGAGATTCCCACTACTAATTTATTATTATTATACTTTATTTCTTTTGTTTGTGCATCTAATCGGAATTGTCTGTTCTGTATTAAGTAATGATTCAAACTGTGTTTTCAACAAAGAGGCACAGTTTTTCATACGTTTTTCCAGTCACAATATTTTCATACAAACGGGATTTAGGCCTCTATGTCTCTTAACCCTGAATCTAACTAAACATAATGAAAGCGTGGGCGACTTAACGGGAAATCACAGTTTTTCCATGCAAATGGAAAATCACTACAATGTTCTATAAAACCGGCCGTATAAGGGGTGCTGCTCTAGTAATAATACTAATAATTTACCTGTTAACGGAAGAGAAATGTCAGGACAAACTGAATTGTCACTGACCATGACAATAAGCTAAAGAATTCCTCCTGACGAAACAATTTTTCCAGTCGCTTCTTAACCCATAAAGTGCTGAGGACGAGTATACTCGTCAAAAACACAAGCATAGGTTGGAGTCCTAAAGACAGAGCCCAAAGTATGCATGAGATGGCCAACAATGAAGTAACGACAACAATACTAGGTTCCCTTAACAAATGGACTCTAGAGACAGCCGTGGCCGAGTTGGTAAAGGCGTGTGGCCGAAGTTAAAGAGCTCCTTCAAGTTGCTAGTTCGAGTCTCGTCCAGGATACACTTAGTTTTTTGGAGATAGAAAATTAATTCAGCAGTCAAAGGGTTAACTTGCGTTATTGACTGTTTTTTGTTGCAAGCTAAAACCCACGGCCATGTTGAAATTTCAGATGATTTCTTTTCTAGCTACTAGCTGCTAAAATGCAAAGGTGAGATGTTGCATAAATGTGCATTTACGAAATCAATGCCATAAGCATTACATACGAAATTGTGATTTGCTTGCAGCAAGCTTGGAGTGTGAATTGTGGATTCGTCTTGTACAGGATGTAGGAATTTAAGCCACTTCAGTACTCCCTGAAATTTCTAAGATTAACAAACGAAGGAGTTGCTTTTGCTGTACAGCACGCCGAATCATTGCCCAGTGAATCGTTGAACCAGTAGTGTTAAACCACAACGTTCTTGATGTTCACACTGTTGTATTCCGTTTTCGTACTTTTTGGTTCATACTTCGTATTCTATGGTATACATGAACCAAGAGCAATTTCAGGGCATTTTTCATACCGAATACACAGGGATGGGAAGAGATTAGGAATGAACACAGGACAATAACAATGACATTAATTGTTAAAAGAGTATTTGACAATTTTCCTTCAAGTATTTTATCTTAAAGTTTCATAGCAAAAAAGACGACACCGCGAGAAAGACAACAATGAAAACGGGTGAGCGTGTTAAATCTTTTTAGACAGAGAAAAGTTGAAATTGACATGTTGCTGCTTTTCAAATTTGAAATTGGCACATTATTGCTTTGACTAACAATTTGCTCTGCGCAGTCATCTCAGCGGCAAGTTTTAAATGATGCGTCATGCATGAAGGACAGGTTTGTTTTTTCACATGGTACGGATCGTCAAAACCAAAGTGATAGACTCGGAGGGGGGGGGGGGATTATATCGGGAAAGAAAATGCCCGTGTGTTGGGAAGTGCATCTGTTAGCCCTACTCTTGGCATTCTAATGATATAATAACTAAACAGATTGGGAGGTGGGGTATCTATTACCATTAAGCATATATTACCATATGGGTAGTTGAATTAAATACTTCTCCCCCCCCCCCCTCTTCTCCTGTGCCTCCTCTTTTTGCGAGATTTTACAAAAATTGAATCAGTTTTTGTAAAATCTCGCATAAGGAGGAGACACAGGAGAAAAGGGGGAAGCAGTTTTTAATTCAACTACCCATACAAATTCCACTAGTGTATCAAAGGGGAGAAAGGGAAGTAGAGGGACGGGTAGGTGGATAGGAAGGGAAGGGAAGGAAAGGGCTGGGGAGAGGGGAGGGAAAGGAGAGGATGGGAGGAGAGGGGAGGAAGAGGAAGCGACCCAGGAACGGAAAGAATGGGATTGGAGAAAAGGAAGGCAGGGAGATGATGGGATGAAAGTGAGAGGGAAGGGAGAGGATGGGAGGAAAAGGGAAGTATTGCATAAGAAAATTGACCTGTTGCAGTCAATGTTCTGGCCACACCGACCGAAAACTGGGGCAAAACAAATCCCCGGGCAAAGCCAGGCATGACTGCTAGTAAGTAATAAAGTCCTTAAATATTGTCCCTAAAGTACTTTAATACTCCTCTTACCTGGAGGTAACAAAAATGTTGAAGGTAAGCTCACGACTGTCCAGTGAGTAAGAACAGCAGGACGTTGAACATAAATGAGTGTGGTATTCATTATAGAAGATACGTGGTTGTCGGCCTGTACACTGACGTTGTAAACCCCAGGTTGTAAATACTGATGAGGACATTTGTAGGGACCTGGAATTGCTGTAAGAGGCAGAAGAAACAATAAATATTCTGATGCAGATAACAAGTTGCTGAAGTCATGAATTCGTAATACTGTGACTTTTTACACCTTAACCTGGTGTGTTAATTTATAGAGCAGAGGCAAGTGACGTCATATTGGCTACGAGATAGCATCTGGAGGGCATAACTACAAGGGGCACTAGATTAAAATGTAAGGCAAAACAACGGCATTTCTAGTCAAGACAGTGCTTTGAGAGCTGATTTCTTAGGTTTAAAAAAACGTTGTTTTCTCCAACAACAAAAATCGTGCGTTATAGGCTTAAGAAATCCAGTCTAATAGCATTGGCTTCAGTAAGACGACCTTCTCCTCCCCCCCCCCCCCCAGTGCCCCTTGCAGCTAACCCTGTTACTGGCTCCACCATAGAGTTATATACAATAATACTACGTTGTGTCACTGCTCTATAGTTGCATACAGGGATGGACCGGTCCGGGAGGGCTAGGCGGCGATCGCCACCGGGGCCAAAACGTTTGGGGGCAAACTATATTTCGTTTTTTTTTTTGGTTCCGTTTCCTCATTATGCCGTAGAGGCTACTTATTCTAGTTATTCTGTTATCCCCCTCACCACGGATACCTGTTGAAGAGTACCCGATGTATACCAACCTAAAAAGCTTCAATGCAGTGCAATATTTTTGTAAAACATGCCCCATAAACACTTAAATTAGGTTAAACATAAATTATGTTGTGAAATTGCTGCAAAAAAAAAAAAAAATAAAATTAAAAAAATAAAGCTCATTTTATTAACTTGATTTAAGTTTAGCCTGCAAGTTTTTTTTCATGGTTTTATTTTCTGTTGGTGACCTAAGTGTTGGGGTTGTGTGTGTGTGTGTGTGTGTGTGTGTGTGTGTGTGTGGGGGGGGGGGGGGGGGGCCGGGGGGGGGCCAAAAAAAGGGGTGCCGTGGCCCACCCTGGCCCACCCCTAGCACCGTCACTGTGTACAAATATGGCTATGACGGGACAACGGTAACGTACTTATCAAGCTTGCGCCATTTTCATACGACGAATTACTGGCCTTTGGACCGTTCACTCTTGAAGGGCCTTCAAGTTTAGCATTGGTGCGGGGCACAGCATTTATAAACCTTCAAGGCCCCTCAAATCTGATTAGTAGGGAGTTTGGGGAAAGATTTTCGAGTTTATGGCACGAGTAATGATGCTGCCTAGTCATTACCAAGGGGCTACGTTTCCAACGCATGAAGTTTCAAACATAAGCATAACAGCAGATGACAACAGTGCCAGTATTATGTGAGAATTGCGGATTGAAATAGTGCCGGGTTGTTGCCTGCTGGATATAGGCGGACTTGCTTTACACCTAAGTAGTCAGCAGCCTACAGAAAACTTGCAAATGTGGAACTATATTTGATGTTAATGAGTATCAGCATATTTTTTACTGTTAGTTTAGCATTGTTTAACACAGACAAAAAAACTTCAAAAATTAACGATATATGATTTGATTGTCTTAAAATTTAATTTTAACATTGTCTCATTTGATACTCTCAGAGACGATGGAAGGTAACTATAATTGCAAGACTTTTTTTCCTTCCTCGATAATGTGCATTGTACAGTTATGGGCCAAAATAGGCTAAAATGCCATTTTTGGACTTTTGATGTCAAACTATATCCACATTTTAACAAAAATAAAAGTTTTGGTAATTATTATAGATGGTTCTTGGCAGCACTAAACGAGATAAGAATTTCAAATAAAGTCTTTTATTTTTACTGCACCATATTGAATGTCAAACTGCCTGAGCCACAAATAATCTCTAGCACTTGCTACATCTTGTCATCATGGTGAACAACACCAAAACGTAAGGTCAGATCATAACTGCACAAATTATAAGTTGCTAACAAAATAATTTTTGGGATAGTTGGCTACACGTGAATTACATGCTGTCGTACATGTATCCGTTCATTTCATTTCCTTGAAGCACTTTCACTATTAAAAATTCAGTTATTTTACTGTTGAATCCCTAGTCACATTTGACAGATGTGAACCACTTTTGTTTTTCTTAACTAGAGGTGGACCTGGTTACGGATTGTTGGCGCCAAGTTTACCCATATTTTGAAAAAACTAGAACTGGCCTGCAGAAAACTGCAACACCTAAATTGCTAAAGGAACCGTCCCGGAACGGCAAGCAACAGTCAAACTCGCACCAAACCGAACCATGGTTTACCCGCTGATAACCAAATAGTTAAAAACTAGAGGTTTGCTTATAACTTTGGTGTATTCGCTTAAGTGACAATTTGTAATTATTTATCTGTGTTTGTGCAATTAAAAAATATTTTTTTTCATGAGTAAGTTAGCTGTTTGACTTGACTGATACAAGTCAATGCTGAAGAAGGCCTGCATTCATAGATAAAAGAAGCAAAAAATGATGCACAATTTCTCGCTTCTTTTAACTACGAAGACAGGCCTTATTCGGCAGGGACGTGCACACGGGAGGGGGGGGGGGGGGCCTAGCCCCAGCCCTCATGGAAAAGTACCCCTTTTTTCAGAAAAAGTGCCCTTTTTTGGTGGAGCGCTGATGTAAAAGAGCCAAAAAAACGCTAAAAAAGGACTGCAAAGAGGGGCAGAAATGGTTAAAGTCCCACAAAAGGGGGGTAAAAAGAGGTTAAAAAGAAAAAAAAAAGGCCCCCGCAAAAAAGTTTGCCTCTGCCCTCTCGGGGGCCTGTGCACGTCCCTGTTCTTCAGCGTCGACCCTATCAGCCAAGTCAAACAGCTAACTTGCAAACAAATTTTAAACAAAATTGATTAGATTACGAACTCTCACGGTAACAGAAAACAAAAAGTAGCTCCGCAATTTCTATACTATATGCAGTTACCTGGGGTTATTTTTTTCTCAGCGGTTTACAAGCGTTTTTCCCGAAACAGTATGTACTTGCCATTTGGCCTACACCAGCATCTATCCGCAACCCATAACAGGATTATTTTATGCTATCGAACCGAATTGAAACCGATCCAAACCGCACCGACCTCAGTCTTAACCAAGACCTGAACCTGTTCACGTTGGCTCTGTTACGTGGAACAAAACTCTGGTTCGGGCCGTGAAGCTGATAACCTTCGTCCAAGATAACGTCTTGTTGTTTTTGTGGTTATTACGGGAAGCTGAATTGTTTTTCATATTCCTCTTATTTGTGAGTTTTAAAGCGTTGGTTGCTTAGCCCAGACCAATAGGCTTTGGAGTAGTAGCGGTGGGTTCTTTTTGCATTTCTAAAAGAGCTTCAAGAAAAAGATGGGCACGGCTTAAGAGTGATGCTTTTGGTATCGATTTAGTAATGGAAAAGTTTAAAATGATGTTCGATTAAAGCAATGCAAGTACGCTTTCCACATTTTGTCTTTTCACCTTAAGACTTGTCAGCCAGTGCCACAACTAGAGGTGCAAGTGATGGCTATTATTAAAATTTGTTCAGTGATTGATGAAGGTTTAAATATTATATATAGTCTTTACCGATCAATGAATAGATTTTAGTAACAGCCAACACTTTTATCCGTAATGGTGGTAGAAAAGCCTCAACATGCACACTTAACACTTATGCAACGTATGGTTCATAAGTTGAGGGCGTCATCATGCAATAAAAGCAAAATTGAAGTGAAATTGAAGCTTTGTAAACATTAACACGTTATTTATATCCATATTTCAGTCTCGTACTGTTTTTCATGATGTTTTAATGTTTAAAGCTCTTCCATTTTCCTTATATTTTTACAACCATTAGCCACGAATCTAAAAAGTGCTTGAATTCATAGATATTGCAGGAATAAACAAACATCCGTCAAACACAAGGGCGTTTATTTATTTCACTGCTCTTTCATTCCTCGTTGCACTGCAGGAAAGTTCGTGGACATGCCGTCGTGGATCTTGGGATTGAGTTCATTATTATCATGTAAAAATGTTTTTTCAGCAGTTGAAATAACTAGGTTGGAAAAAATGCTAACGATGGCATACGCGGGGGGGAATGAAGGGGGGAGGAGGAGGAAGGAGTAAAAAAGGGCAACTGTAAGCTCCATGATATTTTTCGTGTTTCTTCCTAAGACTGTTTCTCTTGTTTTATTTTTCTTCAAGTAGGATAATATTTGTATATTTTTCCCCCTTCCAAATAATATTCATCAGTGTGCCACTTAATGCCGCTACAATCGTGTCGCACTTACAACAGACTGATTACTTCGACCAAGCAAAGAACGCAGGAAGTCCCATAAAGGTTTAAAACCTGACATTTTTTTTAAAAGTTTAAACTTTTTCTAAAATAACTGAATGCACTTCGCCCCTCCTCTCACATTTTCTGGCAGCATAATTCCTATGTCTTCCACTGGTTGCATCCACCATTGAGACTTTTGCTCACACCCCACATGGACACAAAGTACCATACAGTACACATAATGAAAGGGGTGAAACCAACCAGCAGTCACATCATAGAACAATCAGGTTTTTTTTTCTTTAATAATCACTGTCATAATGACTGTTAATCATGCTGAACGTCTTTATTGTTAACTTGTCTCACGTGCTAAGTCAGTATTTCTATACCACTACGTTGTCCAGAGCAATCTGAGGCGCTTTTCAGCTTTTGCTATCCCAGGCAACTTCCGGTAATAGTCGGAGCTTTTACCTCGATGCAAAAACGCTTCTCAGATCGCTGTGGGCAACGTAGTGGTATAAATAATAACTTCGAACGGGAGACAAGTTATCAATAAAAATGGTCCGTGCAAGTCCCAGAGATGATAATAGTGCGTAAGTGTAAAATTTAATAACGCTCAGTACAGGTATGGATTGTTCTACAGTATGTTTTCTTCCTGGTTTCACCCCTTTTATTATATGTATAGTACGTATAATATATGTATTATAAATATATGTATAGTACCATATGACCATGTATTATTATCTACGTATTATATGTCCATGCGGTGCGTGAGTGACGACGAGTTCCTGTGCATTCACAACTTGAAAACTGAAATAAGACTTACAACTGTAGCTAAAGTGATACGTGGTTCCGTCTCCCATATCCCACGTCAAATTAAAAGTGGGTCCAGACTTCAAAGTAGCCGTGAACTGAGTGTTAGGATCCTCGGTCTTGACGTACAACTGGGAGGCAATCATTTGCAGATCTGGAAAAAAAAATACTTGGAGTGAGTACTTGGAATACTTGGAGTTGGTTGAATGAGTTCAATGAGTTAAAAACTGACAAGTCCTCGTCACCTATTGAGGGCGAAGGCTTGTCAGTTTTTAATGTAAAAGCAAAACTAAATTCGGCCTTAGGTGATGCCAAGCATAATATTGATCCAGATTTCATAATATTGGGTCGGCATGTACACGGAGATTGTTTTCACGGCAGAATTCGCTACCTTCCATATTTATCACCACTGATGGAAGTAATTCCAACTTGTGCAGATTTGAATCATTCATGTAAACCACGGTACAGTATATACATAGGTGAGGCCACTCTTACTCTGCTAATAGTAAATGTTTGGGAGAAACTATAGCTACTTTCAACGAGCTACCAACAGAGGGTGCCATTGTCAATGAACCCAAGTTAATGTTTCTGAGCGTTGTCATGGAGATCGAAAATATTTAGCGTCACTAATACAAAATGGCCACGATAAGAATGCATAATTAACGACTTTAAAAAATATGATAGATCAGATTAGGATATGAAACTAATTTTAAGCTAGAAGGAAACTGGCTTATCAAGTTTTCCTTTATTTAAAACACCATTCAGTTTTAAAACAGGTTGTAGTTCCATTGTTCAAAGTTTACGCTATTTTCAAAAGTTTCAAACATCTTGCTTGGTTATTCCAAATTGTGAACAAACAATTTTACCATCTGAAGATGGTTTATACCCGTTTGTCTTCGTATGTTTAGACCTGTTTTTATCGTGACTTTTGCTTCTTCTCACATATGGCAGTGGAGAATTCTGCGTCGTGTGATGTGAAGCAAAAGACACGAAAAAAACAGGGTTGGTGAAGACAAACGGGTCTAAACCATCTTCGGATGGTGAAACTTGTTCGTTGAAAATTTGCAAGAACCAAGCAAGATGTGTGAAACTTTTGAAACTAGCGTAAAATTGAACAACATGACTACAGTATTTCAAAGAAGATCAGAAGATTCTAGATTACAGGTACAAGTGGCGAAGTTTAACGCATGGTTTTGTGCAACGAGAAGTGTGTCGAGTGTGCCACTTTTTGGCTGAATCTTATTTCATGGTTCACATTTCTTGTAATGAACTGAAAACGGTTTGACTCAAACACACAAGTATTTCCTCAATTTCTGAAGGTATGATGCTGACATTTTTTATTTCAAGTTTCGCCTCCTGTGAGAGACTGACGCATTATGCCCTCTGGTGCCGTTGAAGAAAGCGGGATTACTTTACCCCCACGTTTCCAGAAAAGCAACACTACCTACTTATAAACCTTCACCCAAACATTGAGTGAATGGCAAATCGAATTAACTCCATTTGTGGCATCAGAGTTAATTAGACTTACGAAATTACTCTGGCAAAAGTGTAATTTACAGAGCAACAGATTACAAAGCAAGACAGCCTGCTGCGATAAGCCAATACGTGAGCATTTCTTTTCCTTAAAGCGTTATAGCACTTGCATCAATTTGCTAAATGCCTTCATCACACTTACATCACTAATGCTAGACAACCAGAAGAAACCGTATTCTAGCGCATTAGTTCACATACCGTGCAGCAAAAAAAACATGGCCCCTGCTGTCTCCACACAATTGTAATTGTCACTCAAATCGGTGAAAAAACGTTACTGTCTAGGCTTTATTGGCAATCGAAATTAATAAGCAGTATAATATGGATGTGTCTTTATCTTACTTGCCTGCAGCTTTGTGGTTTCATTTATATCTACCATAACTAGAAAAACACGGCAGTGTGGTAGTATTTGATCAAACTTTTATAGGTAGGAAACGGGAGACTTGTTTCTGCAAGCAAGCTAACACCTATTGGTGCGGTCTACCACCAAATAAATTCACGAAAATTAATTGTAAGTTAGGTTAGGTTATGCTAGGTTGAGTTAGGTTAGATTGGGCTAGGTCAGGTTATGACATGGAGTAGACCGTAACAAGACGGTTGATCACATACTACAGTGGTCTCCACTTAACCTATTTTGTTGCAGCATTGATGCATCTAGTACTACAGGAAACCAGGAAAAAAGAGAAACTCAATACATAGGTCACTAGAAATTACAGCAAAATTGCAGGGAAACGAAACATGCCATTTAGTGAAGCGAATTGTTTTAACAGTGCAGGGAAAAGAATTCACAAGATGTTCTATTTCTTCGAGAGAATGTTCTTTGGGTTGTTTGAAAATGTGACACCAGGAATTGAGTTTACTGTGTTCATTGTGGAGTTTATTTGATTCAATTATAGTGTGTTGATATCAGTTTATGAAAGACGGTTCGAACAATAGGAACTGTGTACCTGACTTCCCTTATTGAGAAAGCTTGATATCAACTGCGGAAAATGTGCTCAAGGATTCGATAGGAGATACGAGTTAATAAATGGAATATATTTTCCTCACATGATAAGGAGTACAACAAAAGTAGCGTACCACTTTACTTGTATATTAATTACGTGTACTAAAGGTTTGGGGATAGAGTTAATAAATGGGCTATATTTTCCCCATATGCTTAGGTGCACAACAATATTATATTGGCATTCCCAGAGTGTGTAGCACTTTGCCTGTACATTAATTAAGCAGAGTCAAGGATTGAATAGGGGGCAGGTGTTAATAAATGGACTATATTTTCCCCACATCCTAAGGAGAACAACAAAAATGTATTGACATCCCCAGAAAGTGTAGCACGTTACCTGTGTATTAATTAAGTTTACTAAAGGGTTGGGGATAGAGTTAATAAATGGGCTATATTTTCCCCATACGCTAAGGAGCACAGCAATAATATAGTGGCATTCCCAGAGGGTCTAGCACTTTGCCTGTACATTAATTGAGTGTTGTCAATGATTGGATAGGGGGTAGAAGTTAATAAATGAACTATATTTTCCCACATCCTAAGGAAAACAACAAAAATGTATTGACATTCCCAGAAAGCGTAGCACTTTACCTGTATGTTAATTAAGTGTACTAAAGGGTTTGGGGTAGAGCTATTAAATGGGCTATATTTTCCCCATAAACTAAGGAGCACAACAATATTATATTGGCATTTTCAGAGGGTGTAACACTTTGCCTGTACATTAATTAAGTGTTGTCAAGGATTAGATAGGGGTAGAAGTTAATAAATGGACTATATTTTCACCACATGCTAAGAAGAACAACAAGAGTGCATTGACATCTTGGAAAGTGTAGCACTTTACCTGTATATTAATTAAGTGTACTAAAGGGTTGGGGATAGAGTTAATAAATGGGCTATATTTTCCCCATATGCTAAGGAATATAACAAATATTATATAGGCATTTCCAGAGGGTGTAGCATGTTACCTGTATATTAATTAAGTGTACTCAAGGTTGGATGGGGGATAGAGTTTACTTAATGCGTAAAACACTTTAAAAAATCATTCTCAAAACGTTTTTTTTTTATGAAGACATACATTACGGAATGCAAAGCAAGAAAAATAATAGTACGTTAAAAATAATGTTCGTATGTTTTTTTAGCAGGTAGCATAAAGATGGCATAAAATGTGGGCCCCCCCCCCCATCCCTCCCACATAAAAATATTTTTTTACGCTACTGATCATATTTGACGACGCAGCCGATCAACTAATGCCCTCTGGGGCGTAATGTCAAAAACTAATAATTTCGGCTCTGAAGACATACGAGGTGGCTCTGAAATCCGAGTTATACCAATAAAACTGCAACAAACAACAATATTTGTTTGTTGCAGTTTGGACTATCTTGAACATCGAGAGCAATTTGGATAAGGATTTGTATGTAATCAAAGCCGAAATTATTGGTTTTTAACAGTATGCCCCAACAGGAGAATGCTAGCTTGTCGGCTGTGTCGTATACATGTCAAATAATTAAATTTGTCACCATGTTTATTTGTAGTTAATACCGGTTTAAAGCTTCTTTTTTGTTGAAGTTCGGAAAATACAGTGTAGATCTAAACATTTGGCTAAAGACCTATACTGTTTGCAAGGGCGCATGCAGACTTTCAAAAAGAAGGGGGGGGGGGGACACACTTGAGGAAAGGGGTAAATGAACACATTTATTATGAACTGGTTCTGGGAGTTGGGCATTAACAAAGAGGGCTTTTGGGGGAAAGGAGGCGGGGAGGCAAGTGCGCCAAGTGCCCTAACGTGCATACGGCAATCCCACTCAGCCAGTTCAAGGAAGAACCCGGAGGATGTTAGAAATAAGGGTTTATGCCAGGGCCACACGGTGTTTCTTTATGATGACGCTGTCAGTGGTTCATGGATGCTGCAGGTTAGGCTGTAGCAGAGTGGCATACAAGAGTTGTTGTTTGTTAGGGACTAGCTCCCAGAAAAGCCCAAAAGGGGCTGCAGGGTCCTTTCATCCCCTGAGCTGCAGCCAGCTATTCCACCACAGGTAGAGCAAAGTACTTCCTGTAGTATTCCTTGGTATCCCAGGAGCCACTTCCGCTAACAGCGACGCCTAGTGGCAAACAAGGCCTGAGCCATCCTGATCACTGATCTTCAAGAACATAACCATACATGAAAGTACATACAACATGACTGATATGCAATATTTACAATAAAGGATACATAGAAACACAATTCAGAGGAGTTGGGCTCACTAGGGCCCCAGTTTAGGGTAAAAGACTAGACATGGAAGGCAGTGGAAAATCGTTTCCGTACACCCTGGACTATGTGACTAGATCGAGTGGCAAATGGTAACTAATCTGCCTTGTGAATCTTTTGAACTGTACGGGTAAATTGACAACAACTAGTATTTCGTAAGCAAGCACCTACCTGATAAAGGCACACTAATTACAGTTTTGGCTGTTGCCACACCAACGTCCCCATTGGGCGATGGATCATAGAGGGCTACGGAGATGTCAAATTCTCCCTCAGACTTGTAGGTGTGACTCAACGTGATGTTGGGAGTGACGCTGACGAGTGCCCTGGCTAAAAGCCGCCCACCTAGGCCAACTGGATTAACGCTATCCATGTTTATGTCCTCACCATCATCGCCAGGGGGAACCCTGCAACGTAAAAACGGACATCATTAAAATAGAAAAAAACGAAAATTGAAGAAATCCAATAGAATATAGTTAATAAATCAGTTACGGTGCCCAAAAGGCAACATTATAAACAGCTAAAGATGACAAGTGAACAGCTATTACGGCATAAAAAATGTCAGGTGCCATTTCAAGTCTGAAATCTGGGAGTTGAACTCGGGTTCATGAACTGCACCCCTAATGCATCAGTCCACTATGTTAACCAACACTATCGTGATTGCAGCCAACCTGCCACTTGAAATAAGGTCAGTTTACAGCAAAATGACGCTAAGGGATGCCTGTTTATCACGTTCTTAGCTCTTCACAATCTTGGTTCCATTGTGTTTCAGTTTATTTAATACTAATATTCAAAGAATAGGGGATAGGGGATAATTGGTTAAGTGACAACCAAAATGTTATATACAAATGTTTGCTGACATTTGTTCATCCCTTTAAGGAAGGAACATTAACCATGCCCTTTTTGCAAAATGTCCTTTTTGTGCCAAGATTTGTTGTCGGCGGTGATTGAGAAAGGCCCAAAAGACCTAAAACGGGGAGGGGGGGGGGGAGAGGCCTAAAAGGGTAAAGAAGGGGGAAGGGGGACGAAAAGAATAAAAGGGGTGAGAACAAAGAAAAAGGTCTCCTGGAAAAAAATTGTCCACTGAAAGTTATGATGCCGTTTTAATAGATGTTACCACTGTCCTCTGGGGGCCAGGTGGGTGGATGAACGGATTCAGGCTACTGCTACTATTTTCAGCTAATTTACGTTTCTTTAAAACAGCTTTACTTCTTTGTAAGAAAATTTTACTTGACGTAAATGTCAGGTAGATTTGCTTCCAATATGAAAACAGTTGAAACGAAACTAGGCATAAAATTGGGTCCTAAGGATCACGTCTACTCAGCTGAGCGAGTGATATTTAATTTAAAATAAAAGAAAAGAAAATTAAATTGTATGGCATGCCATCAGATTTTTTATTAAACATTTTTCATTATCGCATTTTAATTTCCATTATCGACCTGAATATCCGTTAACGGAAATACTTCGTCGATACTGAAAATTAAATTCCGATAATGAAAAATGTTTTCTGTTCACGAAAAACATTTTTCATTTTTCGACAAGTAATCGTAATTTCACATCATGAAAATTCATTTGTTGTTAACGAAAATTCCGATAATGTAAAATAAATTTATTGAAACATCATGTCAAAGAGAAACAAATATATTATCCAGTCACATGAAAATAATTTTCCGTTAACAAAAATTAAATATCCGTTAACGGAAATTCAATTTTCGTTAACGAAAAATGATTTTCCATTATCGAAACTAGTATTTTTCATTATCGAAACTAATATTTTCCATTATCAAAACTGTTATTTTTCATTATCTATACTAATATTTTTCATTATCGAAACTAGTATTTTTCATTATCGAAACTAGCATTTTTCATTATCGAAACTAGCATTTTCCATTATCGAAACTAGCATTTTCCATTATCGAAACTAGTATTTTTCATTATCGAACTTTAGTTTACCATTAACGAAAAATGATTTTTCGTTCACAGTAAGTCAATTTCCATTAACTCGCAACACACTTGTTATTCTTCCCATTTCCTTTAATACAGATTTATTTTTCGTTAATGAGAATTCGGTTTACTGTCTCCGTAGAAATTTGAATTCTTACAAATTCGACAACCGATAATGAAAATTAAATTACGATAATGAAAAATGTTTTTCGTGAACGGAAAACATTTTTCATTATCGGAATTTAATTTTCAGTATCGACCAAGTATTTCCGTTAACGGATATTCAGGCCGATAATGAAAATTAAAATGCGATAATGAAAAATGTTTAATAAAAAATCTGATGGCATGCCATACATTTGCGAACCAGGGTGTTTTTTTTTAAAAGAAATGCGAAGTGGTACTCCGAAACGACCAGTTGACGTTGGCTACTTGGCAGTGGCGCAACTCGGCCACTGGTGGCCCGTGGCCAAACCTGTTTCTTGCAACCCCCTTCAACCCCACCACCACATGCTTGAATTCGGAAGGAATTCGGGAGAAACTCACTGCAGAAATTTACTGCTTTTAAATCAAAATAGTTATTTAACAATATTTCCAATTCGGACATGGAGGAGAAAGATAGACTTAGAATCCAGAAAATCAAACGTCGTTGTTTCTGCGCAGTAATGAAATATGGTGTTCGTTCGGCTGTAGATACAAGACGGCTGACTCTACCGGTTCCAGGAAAAAACGCCCCTGACAAAGCGCCCACGAAAAAAACGCCCCCAACACAGTGCCGCCGGGAAAAAAACGCCCCTAGTAAAAAAATGCTCCTAGAAAAAAAAAACCCGGAAAAAACCACCGTGTTGGCTGTTTTCGCACAGAAGATACGTGGTTCCAGATACGTGGTTTTCCCATAAAAGATGTTAAGAAGTCGTGATTATCAGACTGTTTCTATAATCGAGAATATACAGTACAAAATAATCTGGCTTGGCTTGGGCCCCATCACTCCCACCTTACAGTGACGCCACTCTTCTTTGGAAACCCTAACCCTTGACTGGGAAAAAGGGAACTACAATTTTAGTAACTAGTCTGTTCACACAACAAGACAATTATACTAAATAACAAAACTCTTGAGAAGATTCTTTTCAGTTTCTACTTTCTGAAATGAATCTGTTTTCGGATGCAGGATACGTACATTATGAAAAAAGAGTGAAGAACTTTAATTTAATGTACATCCAGTGTGATCCAGTGCATTTGACAAAATCTCCAACTTTCGCCAACACAAAACTCGACCGCAGCCTATAGACTACCTGAAGCAGCATCATCATACATAGCCTTCTATAAACGGTATTAGTTCTACAAACCAGCGGATTACTGACAGAGCTATAAGTTGGACGCATTTAACGGTACAAAAATTCGCTAAGTTGGACACTTACGGCCGTATTCACAGAACACCCTTCACGATGAACTCAAGGGTGAATCGACCAAGGGCTAAAGTCAACACTTGAGGGTCAAGGCACCAAGGGCGTTTCAGAATGACAAAACCGTCGCCCTTGATCAGTTCGTCCTCGAGGGCCAGAATCAGTGCGACGCGCGACCATACGTCGCGGGCAGTTGAAGGCCGCCGTGGACAAATTTTGGCCAA
>JAHWFP010048151.1:151394-175878 GCA_023313725.1 Lithobius niger | reverse complement strand
TTTTTTTTTTTAATTTACATCAATATCATTGGTATATATTAAATATAATAGTGGCCCCAATACGGATCCTTGTGGAACTCCATATTTTACATTGTTCGTTATAATATTTACCGCATCCACTCTTACAGTTGTTTTTCTGTTTGTTAAGTAGCTTCTTAATATGTTGTATATTTTTCCTCTAAGTCCCAAATTTTCACATTTTTTAAGTAAAATATTTTTGTCAATCGTATCAAATGCTTTTTTTAAATCAATAAGTATTGCACCAATATACTTTCCTTGATTTAAACCTGTTGTTATTAATTCATTAACTTCAATTAAGAGATCTGTTGTACTTTTATTTTTTTTATATCCAAATTGTACTTTGCTCCATACTTCACATTTCTCAAGAAAGCTGTTGATTTTATTTGCGAAAAATTTTTCCAAAACTTTATTGATTACAGATAATAATGATATTGGTCTGTAATTATTTATTTCTTGCTTATTTCCATTCTTGTATATAGGTCTTATAATTTGTATTTTTAATTTGTTGGGCCAGATTTCTTTGTTTATCATTGAATTTACAAGTTTACATATTGCTTTTGATGTATTCTCTTTAGTATTTTTGATATGATGTGTGTATATATTATCTACTCCTACTGCCCATGTATTATTCAATTCTTTTATAATGTTTATAATTTCTATATTACTAGCATCTGCTATTGCCATTGATCTTATGTTACTTTGTTTTGTTCTTGAATTACTTTTTTTATATTTTTGGAGAATTGCCCTTTTTTATATTCCTTATTCATGGTTTCATTTTCTTTCTTTAGAATAATAATAATAATAATAATAATAATAATAATAATTCTAGTAATAATCTGCTTTATTCAAGTACACGATGTTCTGCACAGGCACAAAATTCATACAAATTTGTATGTGGAAAGCTATGTTAATCAACTTTAGACAACATAATATAATTTCATATAGTGTAAATAAGAACAATACAAATAGTATAATAAAATTAAGATTAGTAGAAATTCTTCAAATTACACAAGTTCCCAGTATATTATTTTAGCTCACATCAATGTTTAGTATTCTACTTTCATTTTCATGATAAGCAAATTTAGTCAACTTTAATTAGCCACTCCTTAACCTTTTTCTTTACTTCCTTTTTGTTATTTAAATTTCTAAGCCAGTCGGTAAATCATTGAATATATTTGGTAAAACATAATTTAGTCCCCTTTTACCATAGTTTTTTCTCCAACGTGGTAATTCCAACCAATTATTATCATTTCTCACACTTCTTTTAAGTTTAATTTTAAATTCTTTACAATGATAATATTTTGTTATGTATAGCCATTTTAAGGTTTTATCAATATTTATCATATTATAGTAGCTATATATTTCTTTAGCATTTTTTAATTTTTAATTTTTAAATAAAACTTTTATTGCTTTATTCACTAATGATTGTAACTGAATCATATAACTGTTAGTTGTAGTGCCATAAATATTCAGTCCATATTTTATTTTAGACATTATCAGTGCTTCAAAAATACTTTTTTATTTTTAATATCTAACAGCCCCTTTACTTTATAAAGCGTCAGAATAGTTTTCCTAATCATGATCATAAGGTTTTGTATGTGTTGATAAAATTTCCAATTATTAAATACTTCTAGTCCAAGGTACCTGATATTTTTAACCTTTGTAAGATTTTTACATCTGCATGTTTTTTTTCTCTAGACAGTTATCATTGCAAAATTTTATTATATCATTTTTCATGTACTTATGTGATGTGGTTACTGGCAAATAGCATGTCTTTCCACTATTTAGAATTAAGTCATTTTCTCTGAAATATACCACCAATTTATTGAAGTCATTTTGTAAATTTTTAATCATGGTGTTTTGATCAACGTTGGTAGAGAGTTAAAAGACATCGTCTGCATATAATGTCAAAGTTGTATTTAGGATGCTGTCAGAAATATCATTGATATATATATTAAAAAAAGCATAGGGCCCAACACAGAACCCTGTGGGACACCGTAAGTAATATTTTGCCAGCAGCTCATGTCATTTCCAATTTTAACACTATATTTCCTTCCCGTTAAATAGCTGTTCAAAATATTAAATATTTTTCCTCTAATACCTATCTTATAGATCTTTTCCAAAAGTATGTCTTTTTCCAAAGTGTCAAATGCTTTCGTTAGATCAATAAAAATTGATCCAGCAAATTTGCCTTCATTCAATGCCATATTAATATTATAGTTAATTGCTATTAGTGCATCAATTGTACCAGTACCTTTACTATACCCAAATTAGTTTTGATTAATTTTATTGCCTTTTGCATTAATATTATTAATTCTATTTGCAAAAAACTTTTCAATACGTTTATTCAGTATAGGCAGCAACGATATTGGTCTATAATTATTTGGGTCATTTTTTGTTCCTTTTTTATAAACTGGTGTTATTATTTGCTTTTTTAAATTTTCAGTCAAAATTTCACTCGTTATGATGCAGTTTTAATAATAATAATAATAATAAAGAATATTAATAATTGTTTATTAAATTCATGGTTGCACGAATCTCTAGAGAGGCTGTATGTGCAGTTTTAACAAGTAAAATTATTTACAGCAATATATACAAATAAATAATCATTTACAGTATTATACAAAAAAATATTAAATGCTCAGTAAAACATAAGATGTAAACTGTGTACATGTATAATTTGTGTAAATTTTCTTTAAAATGATACATACTTTTGTAATTACACTGTACACAATTTCAAATATGAAATCTAAAATTCAAGTTAAACCACAGGAATGCAAAATAGTTGGGAAATAGTGATAGCTACCTTTTTAAAATTAATAATGTATCATAAAATTTATGAACAAGTCATATGTATATGACCAATAATTATTTGATAATTTTTTACATATTACGGTTAAACAGCCATTCTTTGATTTCTATTTTCATTTTACACAAATTATTTAGGTTCCTAAGTTTTACTAGTAGTTTATTGAATGCATTCGGAACTGTGTAATTCATTCCTCTTTTTCCATATGAATTTGTAAATACGGGTACAATTAGCCAATTATTGTTATTTCTGAAGCGTCGAGTGACAGGAATTTTACAATCAGAGCAAAGGTAGTTATTTGTAATGATTGCATAAATGTAAAGATTATTTAACGTCATTAATTTATTTTCATTGAAGATGTCTTTCATGTTCTTTTTTTGGTAATCGTTGAAAAGTACTTTAGTGGTTTTGTTAAGTATTTTTTGTGATTGATTAATAACTCCAAATTAATGAAGTGAAAGCGTAAATAGTACATGCATATCTTAAATGAGCCAAAATACATGTTTCGTAAATCACTCTTTTGTTATGAATGTTTAATTTATCTTTTATCTTGTACAAAGTAGGCAATAGTTGTCCAATCTTCTTGATTAATTATCAACATGATCATAAAATTTCCAATTTTTATAATTTCTAATCATAAGTATTTAGCACGTGCAACCCTATTTAACATTTTACAACTGCATTTCTCCATACATGACTTTATATTACAACCTAATTCATGCAGTTTTATTTCTATTTTTTTCTAGTTTTATATGTGATGTGGAGATTGGCATTACGCATGTGTTTTCAACATTTATGTAAAGTTCGTTTTGACTAAAGTAATTGTTGATTAGATTGAAGTCCTTTTGTAGATTTGAAATCAGATTTCTTTATCGATGTGGATGGATAACATGAATATATCATCTGCGTATAGAATAATATAAGTGTTCCAATTTATTTCTTTGAGGTCATTAAGATAAATAAGAAAAAGAATTGGTCCCAATATTGACCCTTGGGGAACACCATAATCAATTTTTGTCCAGTCACTAAGCCATCATTAATTTTAACGCTGAACAGTCTGTTGGTAAGATAACTCATTATTAAATTCAACATTTTCCCACGAATTCCACAAAAGGATAATTTCTCTTTTAATATGTCTTTATCAAGGGTGTAGAATGCTTTTTGTAAGTCGATCATGATGGAAGCCGCATATTTGCCTTCGTTTAAAGCTCTAGTATTAAGATTGTTAAAGTAATTAAAGGCACCAACGGTCCCTTTACCATTTTGGTGGCCGAACTGATTTACATTAAGAAGCCCAAATTTCTTTAAGTACTTCTCAATTCGAGTCACCAAAATTTTTTCCACAATCTTATTCAAAACTGGCAGTAATGCGATTGATCTATAATTCCTAGTTTCAGTACTATTTCCTTTTTCAGAAATGGTCTTAGAATTGTTTTTTAAAACTGTCTGGTCATATTTCTGTTTCAATAATACTAGTAAGAAGTTTTACTATAAGCTTAGAAGCGTTTACCATTGAATGTTCAAAAGGCTCCATACAAAAACTGTCATGTCCAGTGGACTTTTTAATAACTACGTTACCAAAAATCTTCCAAATTTCGTATTCGTTTGGGGTTAATAACGAGAATGAGTTTTGTATGGGTTGAGCTATTCACTGCATTTGATCTGTGTATTTTTCTAATATTATTTTTTTTAATTCGCAATTTCAGATGTAAAATTTTCAACGAATTTATTACATTTATTACATTTATTGTGTTTTCTTTAGCAAAAGCTGTTTTTTTTTGTTCGTCCAGGTTTTGCCTATTGTTTTTTCCCATTAAGTTGTTAAGTTTGTCCCAGATTTTAGAACGTTCATATTTGTTTTTGCTAAAATAATTTTTGTGGTAATCATTTTTGGTAGTAAATACTTTTGAACTTACATTTCGTTTACAAAGTTTGTGTTCTGCTTTTAATTCAGCCGTGGGATTAGCTGTTTTAGTTATTTTAGACCAAAGTTTGTTTTTATAGTTTATACCTTCTAATAATTATGTATTCATCCATTAATTGTTCAGTGTTTCTTGGCTGATTTTGTAACAACCAAAGTGTTATTTTTTTTTTATATATATCTTGAATTACATTTTCAATTTCATTATACATTTCATTCGGATTGGTATATTTGTCTAGCATATTCCAATCAACAAAATCAAGTTGCTTAATAATATTGGCATGATTAAGTTTGGCATAATATTTCTGATTTTTGTTTGTCCCAATATTTTTCATGTTATCATTAAAAACATTAACTGCAGTACAATAATGGTCAGCAACTTTCGTTTTTACAACAAATCCATTGCAGAATGATTTATTAAGTTTTGTGAAGATGACGTCAAGACACGATTTGTTGATTTTTGTCTAATTTAAGTTCTTCACGTGTGACAGAATTTATTTGCATAGAAAAGCTATTAGATGCCATCAAATTTGCAAATCTTTCTATATCAAATTTCTTTGACTCGTCTTGAGATTCTTTAAGTTAAAATTAAGAGCACTGATTACGATTACTGATTTTAATAATATTAAGAATCTTTTCATTAATTTTATTTTTTTTAATAAAATCTTTAATTCAGTCAAAAATTTTGTTCTGCTGGAGGATGGCTTTCTGTACATGGCAATAATGTTGAAAGTTTCATCTTCAAAGTCGATATGAATTACCAAGGCTTCGTTATTGTTAATTGTAATGCTTTCCTTTTTCGTAATACTAATATCAATTTTAACAAATAGCATAACTCCACCACCACTGATTTTTTCCGACATGCTGCAATTTGTACATAGTTGGGTATTTTGTAACATGATCACTCTTCCTCTTTTAAATCAAGTTCATTTAAAACAATGAAATCCCATTCAAATTTACAATTCTCAATATCAATTAAAAATTCCTCCCAATGAGTTCTGCAGCTTCTAGTTTTTGCTTGAAGTTCTCTTAGTCCTCTTTTTCCATTCAGAAAAATCAACTTTTTTTTGCATTATCGTCACAATTGTCAATAATTTTATTGATAGTTTCTGCACAGTCAATGTCCTCGTTACTTACAATCATTGTTACCATTTTTTATCATTTCAACTATGTTCTCCAAATCTTCTTCACTCTTTATGGTATGAATGGTTTTCTCGCATTCATTTTTCCTAAGTAGTATTTTTCCATCTTTAATCCAGATACATTTGTACTCTTATTTCAGTTGATTTTTGGTTGTCCAAAACAAAGTCTATAAAAAGGGTGTCAAATGTTCATTAAAATAATTTTTTTTCCTGGTTGCCGTTGCCAAAGACATAATAGTTAATGATCTATCCTTTCTTTCCATATAGCCACTCATCTTTGCAAGTTCTACTTTTGAACTCTATAACAATGCTTTGTGTTTTGTTTTTGTTTTTGTTGGTATTCTGTGAGCGCTTTCAATTTGATTGTTGTCGAAGTATTGTAGTTGCAGGGCGTCGACAATTCGATAAACTGTGTCTTTATTGTTTTTTTTTCCATTTCAACACCAAACATTTTCAGGTTTCGGTTTCTATTGCACTGGTCACTCTTGTTTTGACTTTGTTTCATTGCATCTATTTCTGTCTTAAGTGCTTGCATTTCAGATTTGTTTTGCTGTGAAATTGCTCATCTTTTCTTCTAAGACTCGAATACGTTTCTTCATGTCTTCATTTTCTTTTTTAATTTTAATATTTTCTTTTCTGATGTCTTCATATTGTTTCTCAATAAACGTCATACCGTTGAGTACTTCATTGATTTTTGTTTCAGTTCTTGTGAGGGGATCTCCATTACTTTATGTTTCGGTTCCATTGTCCACTTCATCTTGTTTTCATTATTTTTATTTTTTTCGTTATCCACTTGGTCATCGTCCTCCACCCCTGTATTAGAGTTAAGTCTGGTTTTTCTACGTGTTTTATAGTTCCATTCCTTTTTTTTCTTCCCATCGCTCTTATAGTGGTAACTGCTAAACCCGAACATTAGTAATGATATTTTCCTATACAGGAGAAGCAACATAAAACGTCTCCTTCGTTTGCATTTATAACATTTTCACAATCTTGGTATCGCGACATTTTCACCTTTATGACAATATTTGTGGAGAGACCCTTCGCATAACACTCTTAAGTGACACAAAAGAATTAAATGACGTAGCACTCTTAAAAGACGTGGTATGCGCAAGTGAGGCATAGACACACAGAATGGCAGAAAGCTTAGTTTTGAATTGGAATCAACCGAATGAACTAGTCAAAAAAATCACATAAACTTCATATTCAATCAAGATAATGGTCTCTCCTGTTGCACTGATAACAGACAAACCTGATTTAACACTCGAATAAGGCGGATTTGGCTTGTAGAATTAAAAAATCACGTCGAATTGGGAGCGTTTTTTTGCGTGTCGTCTTACCATGGCAGCGTCCATCTTGATTATATAATAATAATAATAATAGAAAGTGTCGCCCAGTACACTAAGAGCTTTTCAAAGGCCTAAGCAGCAGATGTTACACTATTAGTTCTTTTTCAGTTCTTTTCAGTTCTTTTTTGCTGTAGGAGGGAGGAAACTGGAGTACCCATACATATACACTTCCCTTCACTGGCATCGATTCTCGGTCTGTAGAAACCAGATATGTACAGCCAGGACCAAGACGCCTATCAAATCTGACGTCCCAATGTTGTAGCTAAACACATATACTCATTTATGTTTATTTATGTTTATCTTAATTTTAGTGTATTTATGTTTATACTCATTTATGTTTATTTAGATTTAACCTTTCGGTAATTACTCCACCACATTCATATGCCATTCACATTTGTTGTCAGACAACACACCTTTGATAACGGAGATATTAAAACTCAACCTAACTTGCAATTCTCAAGTTTCCCGAATCATTATTCCTCATTGGTCACCACTAAACTTTACCAACGGATGTTCCCATCTCATGCCACCCAGCGATCTGGTTTAACAATTTTGTTCTTTTGGAAAAGGAATCTAAAAGAAAAGGAAATACTTCGTAAAGTTACTGTAAATACGCGGGTAACTTGGTGATTGTACGCCTGAAAATGTAACCGTGAAGAGTAATAAAATTGCTGTAATATAAATAAAGTTCACGTTCTATGAACAAAGTTCTATTCACCCAATTTTGGTCGGCGATTCGTATGTTACCAATAACTTTGACAGGGCTGTTGCCCTCAACTTCATCTTCATTTCGAATGGGATCTGTGATAACGGGATTATTCCACCACTTACACCTTCTGGGTTAGATCCCGGTAACACATGTAAGACGTTAATAATTGAACACATCGACATCATGCAGTCGATTCATCACCTTAAGCCCAGTCACACCGTAGGTCCAGATGGCATCTCGGTGTACTTTCTTAAACAGATTGGTTGGAAAATTTTTCCTGCACTAGTGTACCTATTTTATTTTTCTTTTGACAGTGGAGAAATCCCTATGGTTTGGAGACAGGCCATTGCTTTACCAAGTTTTAAGAAGGGTAATGCAACCCTGCCTAACAACTATCGCCCCATTGCCCTGACTTCTGTTATTGTAAGGTAATGGAATCAATTGTACGCATGACTATGCTGGAACATTGTGTAAAATACCAATTATTAGACGTTGCCCAGTTCGGATTCCTCCCAAATCGTTCAACCACACTACAATCGTTGGTAGATGTGGACCGCTGGACTGCAGCTGCAGACTTGGGCATAGGATTTGATGTGGTATATTTTGATTTTTAGCGTGCCTTCAACTTGGTAGTTCACACAAAGCTTGCGGCCAAACTCAACAATTCGGTTTTGATGGACAACTGCTGAACTGGCTTGTGCCTTTTTACGGGAATGTCAGCAACAAGCCCGAATCAACGATTCGCAGGCTACTCTCTTACTTATTTTAAGTGGGGTCCCACAGGGATCCGTCCTGAGTCCTCTAGTTTTTGTCATTTTTATTAATGATCTTCTACCATCAACTGGGTCTGGTGATGACTTAACCCTTAAGTTTGCGGATGACGTTAAGATGGGTACGGAAGTACTTGATTGGCTGACCATCATAGACTAAATAACACCGTAGCTTACGTCGCTGCTTCGTCCTCACTGTGGCAGATGCCTCTCTCGAATGAGAAGTGCTTCACCTTTTGCCTAGGGAGCTCTCCCCAATTATCTCCATATTCTTTGAATGGTCTACAGTTGGGATGTAAGAATGGGATCAGGGACTTGGGTGTCTGGTTTACGTCCGATTTGAAGTCCTCAACCCACTGCAGGAAAATTGCTGCCCAAGCCTTCCGTCGCATCTACATTGTTAATCAGTGTTTGCCCACGCAAATTCTGAACCTCGTGTCTGGGCATTTAAAGTCTACGTGCGACCTATCCTGGAGTATGTCAGCCCAGTTTCGTCTATATACTTATTCCAGGACATTGACCTACTCGAGTTTGTTGAGCGCCACTTTACTAGGTCACTAACTGGTCTCAAACATCTCCCTACTGGCGAAAGATTACAATGCTCAGGCCTGGAGCCGCTGGAATTATGACGTCTCTACGTGGACCTCACGCTGACTTTTAAAATTGTGAACATGTTCCCACTTGATTTTTTCTTTTTCATCTTTGTGGGTAGATCTACGACACGAGGACACTTACTGAAACTTAGGCGGGCTAGGTCACGACTTGACTGTCCCTTGAAGTTCTTTGCACTTCGCGTTATACCTCCATGGAATGCTTGGTCAGCGGACATTGTACGATCCCACACTGTTTTGGCCTTTTGTCGTGCCCTACATGACCGGTTTCTCTCAGTATTTCTTAAGCAAACTCACTAATGTTTTTTTCTCTTATTTAGGGGTGGTGTAAGTGGGCAACCCTTCCGTTTCCTGGTCGCCATTTTTTGGTGGGGGGACCAAATTTAATTTATTATTATTATTATTAATATTAAATGCCTGAACGTAAATTAAAATATAAGAAAAGCCCCAAAATTGTGCACAAGTATGTGAAAAAACACACAACGTTTCGCAGATTATGACTTTTATTCAACCTGTGTGAATTGCACAGCATCGGCATATTCACCCTAAAAGGGAACTATAATTGGTTTATTATAGTATCTCAGGACGTTATAGTTCATGACAAGTTCATTTTGTTTATCTGAAGACCTTTTTGTGGTCAAGCCATTACGATTAGTCTTTTTTATTGATATTGCTTAGATTGCTTTTGTTAGCTGTCATCGTATGTCCCTCACTTCATGAATAAAACTGCAGGCAATACTTTTTTTGCTGAACCGTGGCATGTGAAATTGTTAGGACTAAGAACAACAATGCTAATATTTATCTGAACACGCCAACATTACTATCCATTAGTAACACGATAAAACATACGATTTAATTGAAAAATAAAAAATAAATTGTTTGTAAAATGCTGTAGGCCAACCTTGGAAAGTACATTATTAGGAATCATAAAACAGAACGAAAATGGAATGTTAGTTAAAAACTGACACCCCAGCAGATTTTGTGGTCATCTTCATTAATTTGTTTCCTGTGTCTGCTCGAAACTAATGTGACAGCAGGATAATACTACTGTGTACACAGATAAACCCAAAAGGGCATTTTTCTTACAGAGTCACTGAATCAAAATAAAATTACAGGCCAATAGTATTTCAGATGAGAATTCTCTCTAACTAGTCAGAAAACTTTCGTAACGATGTTGTCTAATGCACATCAACAGGACTGTGTTGAAGTCTTCTTAAGAAATATGGAGACTTTCTAGAATATTTAAACTTCGTAATTCAATATGGATCTTTCAAATTAAAAAAAAGTCGTTAACGCAAACGAAAACAACATTAAAACTGCTATTCAAATTAGAATCTAGTTTACATTGTATTTTCAATAAAATTCATAACCACTGTCAGACTCCTAGTAGCACCTACAGAAATAATAATAATACATACATAATTTGTTGTGACAGCAACTGGTCTGGCAAGGACTGGGTAGGGTCGCTAACAGCCAGCCGCAAATTAAAACAATTTTAAAAGTTGTATGCAATGTAATACAATTGAAATATGGCCAGGGAATGGCATCGTTGTACGTCAGCATGGGACACGAATGCCTTACCACCAATGCTAGACCTGCCAGGGACGCTTGAGATCCCCGATGGCATTGTCAAACGTGCAGGAGATGGGAAGTGGGAAATGGACCATAAATAATGACACTTAGGACCTGTATGACAAAAAGGTAATAGCATTACAAAATATTAAAAACTAATGCATTCACATAGGGATTTGTCATATGTCATCACCAACTGGAGAAAGGAAAAAACAGAATACAATAAAAAAATTAAAACTAAGGCTATGATAATAAATAAATAATAGATAGATAAATTTGCTATGCGTGCCTAAGCAGGTAACGAACGGGGTGTAAGCTCCTGACGCCGTACTCAAATCCAGAATAGAGACGGATGCATGACTGAAGATAGGAAGCCCTTTTAAGGAATTTTACCAACGGTTCAGTCCTCAGCCTATGGCGGACCCCATTTCAGTGTCCATACATACTACTTTAGATCTCAAGGGACAACACGAATGGAAAAACATTTTCTGCAATCAATACGTGAGCTCTGTACAACCAGTTACCATGGGTGACCTCTTGTGTAATGTAAACCTGGCACAAGATCAAAGATTGGGAGGTCCAATTTAATGAGGCCACGCAGGAGTTTACATTTTAAAATAAGAAGAAACTTCAATCTTCTAAGCTCATTAATGTTTAACTTACTGGAATTCCTTTCGTGAATTTTTAATGAACTGACTCGATTTGATCGATTTCCTCAAGGAGGTATGTCGACCACACAGGTGTGGCATTCTTCAAGCAATGGACGCACGAAAACTTTAAACGCCCAAACCTTAGTAGAATGTTTCCAGGTGTGATACATGGCTTTACTACCACCAATCGTCGAAAAGCCGACGTCTTCCAGCTATGGAGAGAACACTTTAGGTTTTTTTGTAAACCTAATGCCAAGGTCTTTTGCCTCGCTAACAGTTGGCAAAAATAAATTATCAATATAATACTGATAATAAAAATTTCCTGTGCCAAACTTAAAAGTATAACACTTCTGAATAGATAGTGGTAATTGCCAAAGAGTAGAACAAGACTGGACTACCTTGATTTCATTTGCGAGTTCTGCAGAGGTGTAATCGGTGAAGTTTCGTTGCCAACCTTTAGGTCGTCAGCAAATTTGTACCTATAGGTGTTTAAATTTCCCAAAATAAGGTCATTAAGGTAGATGAGGAACAGAAGTGGGCCAAGAACCGACCCCTGCGGGACCCCACAAAGAACCTTCACAGTTCACACTCTCAGACCGTGATCCGTCGATGACAACCTGCTGGGAACGATTCTTTAAATATGCAGAAAGGCAGCCAGCGAAGCCGCCTGAAATACTGCATCCGCCAGTCTTTAAAAGAAGCTTAAGATGAGTCGCAGATTCGGAAGTCTTTTTAAAATCGAAATAAATAGTGTCACACTGGCTGACAACATCACGTGCTGCCGTCCAGTATCAGATAAATGTTGGTGAGTAGTGGATCTGTTGGAAGAAACCCAAATTGATCCTGACTCAGAACAGAGTGCCTTTCAGGAAAGCAAAGAATGGTATCACGTATAATTGACTCCATTACCTTGCGTACCACACACGTCAGACAAATTGGGCGATAGTTGAGTGGATCAGAACGGGAGCCCTTCTTAAAACCAGGGACCACATTTGCATTGCTCCAAATCGCCGGTAATTTGCCTTCTTCAAAGGTCATGGTAAAAAGTTTAGAAAGTGGGTAATCGACTTCCTAGACAATCTGTTTTAGAAAACCTGTAGAAAAGTCATCTAGTCTGCAAGAGGAACATTGCTTGAGTTCTTTTATTGCATGATAGACATTCAACCGTGTAAATTTGATGTTGGTACATAACTCAGAACAGTCCACATTTTGGGAGAGAGGCAGCACAGTACACCCATCATCTATGATTGAGCTTGACGCAAAACTGAACTTAAAGCCTGTGCCTTCGCATTATTTTTTGTGACAAAGATACCACCAACCTTAAAAAGCGGAAGAAGTTGTGTTGCTTTCATTTTCTGGAGTTAAAATTTAAACTATACCAAGGAATTCCCAACTCAAATCACCATAGACTCTCGAGAACGAGAGCACAACTCAACTGCTTTCAAATAAAGTTTGCGGATGTTTTTATAGGTTTCAGTGTTTCCAAACTAGGATTTAATTTATGCCTTTTCCAAAGCTTTAGTTTACTTTTCTCCATTATTTTTAAATTAAGCTAGGTAGAACTGTACCTTCTTTTGGGTTTTGAGATTTAGTTGGAATTTCTCTACAAGAGTTAATATGAGATGTTAAAATACCCTGGAAACAGGACCATGCCTCATCAATGTATGTTTGGATGGACTTTGAAAACAAAGCTGTCCCACCGTATATCCCTCAGACAGGACTTAAGTTTATCGTAGAGAAATGCATCCTTCCTTGTGCTTTCAAAAGAGGCAAACCCTGAATTAGAATTTGTGCATATGCAGTGCATTATACCAACAAAGTAAAATTTACAGTTTATATTATTTTCTCTGCCACTTTTATTGAAACTCCTATTCAAACACGAAGAAATGCATACTTTTTGTGCTTTAGGTGCTAACTGTGAATTGAAATTTCTTGCGTACATTATATGAACGAAATTACATTTTAAATTAGTTTACGGCAATTCAAATTACAGAATTTTACCTTAACGAAGTGAAATTTGTAAAAAAATTACACTACATTAATTTTTGCTGAAACTGAATGAATTCCATTTACCACTTGAGCGCTTATCCAACATTGTCCCATTTTATAGTCAGTCAGTTGTAATTTTGATTTATGCTGTCACCCTGGAAAAGAACACCCAAGCCACGTTTTTTTTAAGTTTTCAGTGGCTTATCGAATAAGTGTGGAGAAACGAAGTCAGTAGCACAGGCAAAATGCAATAAACTAATATTTCGATACCAATATATACAAGTTACCGGTACCATCTTCAGAAAATGGTTAAAATATTGGTATCGAAATATTAGTTTATTGCCTTTCACCTTTGCTACTGGCTTCGTATCTCTACACATTCCGTACTGCAAATTCTTGATTCCATTCGAACTCATTGAATAATTCAGCAAATTTTCGTCCAGCTGAAAATAGTCTATTAGCTACCAATTTCATCTAGCACCATTTTCGGATACTTTGTTGCTGATTTATGGTTTATGTAGTTTTTTTAATGCCTCTTGGAGCGTTCGTTTATTTTTCATCTTATTGTAAATAAAAAGATGATTATTATTACAATAACATATAAATAAAAATGATGCAAATGCTCACTACAACTTAACTAAGCCATGGCAATGTCTCATGGCATTGATGCCCGAAACGTGAAAATATGGGAACATCGATGATTTTGTACTCACTATCACCGACAAAACAGAAAAACATAGCGTAAGATGGGAGTGACTTGAGCACGTCATAGGCTTAGCGATCTAACCATGTCAAAACCAGCAATGTAAGCCCAGTACAAGCCGTTATTATGCAATATGAGATTGCTTTGGGGCCTTAACAAGTTATTCAAATGCTCCAAATATGCAAATCGACGTTGACCAACCTCATGTAACACATCTTATACTGGGATTGTAGACTGCGTTATAATTCTACAATCACAGTCTTATATTTTTTTAATGGTTGGTGTTCGTAGTGGACGTTAACTTCAGGGAGTCTGTTCGGCTTTCTCAAATAAAATCAGAGTGGTGTCTAATGGCAGCGATGTATGGTACTTTATAGAGTAGGGTAAAAAACTATTGTCTCGAGGGTAAATCTTCTTTATTGAAAATGGACAATTCTGTCACGTGTTCGTAAGGATATACGCCCTTTCAGCTTGAAAGGTTCAAAATGCTCTCCTGGTTTATTTCAACTTTAAACCATACGGATTTTAACCTGGCGGTCAATGTGGTCTTGAGGAGTGGGAACTTGCCGTTTTTTTGGTTGCAGATGAGAGTATTGATCAAAACTTTTAGAAAATTTAAACTATCGATGATGCAGAGAATTATCACATTGGTCTTAATGGTCGTGCTCTGGAACCATTCTGGGGAAACGTATGAACCGTGTTTACTTGCTGGTACTTATTGGAACCCTCCAGACCATGGAAGACGATTGGAATGGTACATTTTTCTCGCATGCCAAGTTATATTTTTGAGTGGGCGGCACGTCTGTGCTTTCCTCTGACGTGATAACGGTCCCTGACCTTCCATTCACTTTTCGTCAGCTTCTAGTCGAATCGTTAAAAGAGGTTACTGCAACAGCAACAAACCTTGACGAGGCAGAAGGAGATTTTCACCTACTGTTAAGTCGAGGGTTTTTTTATTTTTCAGCAGGTCTCCATAATCTTTTCACAATTCATTGCAAAACACATCAACCGCTTGATCTCCCAAGTAATACCCTCTGTTGATGATTTCACCGTTCAGGCCCACCACAACAAAGCCAAAACGACAGGGAGCGTTCATCTGAATTTTAGTGGTAAAGCTGGAGGAAGCGTCGGGTTGAGCAGTTTGTATCTGGTGAAGGAGGCACTCGAAAACGGCGTAAAAGACAAGCATGAATGGGTTTCGATGGATAAAGTAATGATAATTCGAGCAAATTAGCACTGCGTTTCTTGATTTACCATGAGTATGCCGGGTGATCTTAAAATATTTCTTTCAGTGAGTAAGCAACATTCAGTCCCTCCCAAATCCAGCCAATCAGTTTTGATTATAAAATTTTGCATTTGAACTGGCGCCTTGATACCGTAGAAAATCGGCGATATCTCTAATGGCTTAATATAGTGAGTGTTTGAGATGTTCGAATTATGAACCTCCACCATGTGCATGAGAAAATCTATCGGTCGACCTTTCAAGTTTTTAAGGACCAGAATTGGGAACAATTTCCCATCATCGTAGCCTATAATATTAAGCAGCAGATCATTTCCGCACCCGAATTTATCAATTTGCCGAGGTAGGACAGCATGGATGTTTTAAGCATGTCCTTTAAACTCTTCCAATCTTCAGAGTCGGTGCTGTACAACTTTTAAACCTGTGGCCAGTACCGAGTATAGGAAACCTTTAGGTACCGAGTATAGGTACATGGACTGAAGCTTAGCCATTTTTGAAAAGTAGCACAATGTGAACTTTATTCCATAGATCCGGCAATTTCCCAGTTGTCAGGGGTTGCTCAAAGATTCAACTCGAAGAAATAGAAATTTCGATCTTTGTTTAAATTCTGTGGGAGAGGGACGTAAGATGATCCCCACAATGGTCAATATTTACTCACTCGAACAATTAGGCTATCGAAAGCAAAGGTATCGAAAGACTATCAAATCTTACATAAAGCTTCGTCTAATAAAACAGGAATGTCGTTAGGATTATAAACCACAGAGTATCACGATCAGAAACTCCACAATAAACTCCACACCTAGACAGATCTGTACCTTGCACTCCGGTAAATGATGTAAGCAGACCATCAACAATGCCTGCAAGACCAAATACCTCAAACTACATCGGATCGAACTCTTCAGCTACAGACACCTCAATTTGTCGATGGCGAATTCTTTCCTTATGCAATGGGGAAGAATAACCCCTTAGTGAATTGGATAACCCATCGGTAAAACAAGCGTATTCTTCATGATTGGACGAGTGTTGAGAAGGTAGGTGGTTCCACAACTGGTGTTGGTAAAAAAAAAACACCGCATTGCAGTGGGTACAGGTAATGGTTGGTTTTTCCTTTTGAAATTTGAAAAATATTCTTTCTTTTATTATATGTGACAAAAATTTGGAACGAAACGTAAATATCTAAAAAAAAATACGCTAGCACGAAATATGCATCAAGAATTGTTTAAGAAAAGGATAACTGGTAAAGCTATCCTTCCAGCAATTACACTTATCGTAGTATCCTTTCCACTTCGCAAAGTGGAGCATTTTTACCATCTTCACCTTTCTTTTTTCATATCACTATTTTTCTTCTAGAAATAGATCTGTAACCAGAGTATTTTGAAGTTCCAGCTCGTAAAAAAAACAGGAGTACATACGCGCCGACGTGAGCGATTAAGAGATAAATTATCGGATTACACTTTTGAACTTTGGTAATTGGGAAGACTTCGTTCGTGAAATTCTGCATGTATCCCTTATAAAAAGTCTTCTTTTCTTTTAAAGTTCTGACGGGCGTTCCTACGGTAAATTTAGGATTATTCGCGAATATATTAGAATTAGTTTGTGTTAACTTGTTTTGTACTGAACAATCACTTTCGACGGTCTCAGTTTCATGGTGGAATAAACGGTGTCGTTGTAATGGGAATTCAAGACATTTATAACGTCTATCTACTTGTAATTGCCCCGATTACTGAATATTTTCTGCATCTGCCTTTTCAGCATTCGATTAAAACGTTTGACCACTCTTGCTTTCTTTTCGGAGTACATATATTATATGTTGATGTTGTAACATTTAACAAACACCAGGAAGCCTTTATTGTAAAATTATTTTTCTTGATTGACTTGCAAATTTGGAGGAGCCATCGTTCTAAGAGTATTTTTTTAAAAGCTTTGGTAGTAGCTAAACCCGTTTTACATTAAACCGCAATTATCCATGCAAACTTGGAGACATGACGTTCATGCAAGTCAGCAAGAAGTCGTTCCCATTATTTACTTGGGAGTAAAGTATCATTTCCATCAAGTCCGCCTGCTACAAGTTCTGCAGACTAAGAACGATTACATTACATCTTGGAAAGTTTTTTCGCATCAATTTATTAAGCTCGTTTACGAGTTAATCCATTTCGTTTTTTTCACCTCCAATTCCGAACTTGAGTTTGGTTTTCATGATGCCTTTAACTTTAATTATCGAATGTGGCTAATTCCCCCCCCATGCTAGGAAATTATCTTCACGCACTCTTTGTTTTGTCTTTAGGTGCCAGAATTTTGTTGGTGGCATGTCAACCGTTGAAGTCTGAGGTTTTAGAATAGGATACATTGTGTTCTTTGCAGCTTCTCTGGTTTATTTAATTCTGAACTTCCTCAGGCTAATCATTTTTCTAGTATTTCTTCCTGTGCATTTACTTTTAACCAGTACTGTTTACCCGGCAAATGCACTTCCATCGGGAAATAGTCTACGATTTTATTTACAATTCCCTTGCCAGATTTGATAATCGAAGCTTTTATGACCCCACACATATCAAAAATCACGACCTATCTTCACTTGTTATTTTTCGAGATCATAATAATCGGAGGCACCAAATGGTTATAAGTGTGTTATTTACATTTCAAGCATTGTAGCATTTTTCCACCTATTTTAAATTTGCTATTCTGTTTTAACTTTAACCTAAATTTTGATAGGCTGCAGTTTTTAACTCAGTTGGTGATGATGCTCTTTGCTTTATCTCCGGTGTAATTTCGAGCATTTCGTTTCTTTGCCCATCATGACCCACTTGGATGGACGAGTACAATATCCTTCATTTCTTCAACAAGTTATTAGGATCATCATAGTACTTGTAATCCACGACGTGCCCAGTATTTTTAATCATACCGTCTCCCTTTTTCGTCATTCTCATAACATCCCAAATAGGTTTTATTTTATAGATATACTTTGTACCTTATTAGACTTTGGTTTTCTAGTAGTAGGATCATTGTTTTGATAGATGACATGAGTATTATTCAGAAGAGCGACGTAAGTTGCCTTGGCTTTGGGTGCACAGGAAGCTTCCCTCAAATTCTTAAAAATTAAGAGACAACGGAGCCCGCGTCTTCTGGTATATAGCTGACCTCGTACCAGTATATCGTTCTCAAAATATTTTTATGGCTTTATTCCCGATACTTATTTCTCAAGACGCCATCTAATATTGCAGTCCAATGCTGGGATCAGTCTCTCTAGGATTCTGGAAAAATTTGAGTAGGAAATATTTAGCTGTTTGACCGAGGACCTGTCCAGGCAAGCTATGTAAGGACCTAAGAGGGGGAAAGTTTGGAAGATATGGAAGTGTTGAAATTTGTTTGTGTTGAATCACCGAAAACGTAAATGTGATTCTAGGACCAGATCTGGTCGTCTGGTATTTGGGTCCGGGAGGATGCATCGTTGTGGTTCTGAACTTGTGTGTTTGAAGATAATGGGAAGGAGAGTCAAGTACTCGGAGAGATTAGGGAGTGTCAGAAACCCGTATTTGGATAGAATGGGGTGCCTGAGTTGAATTGTAACTGGGAGGAGCCAGCAATTCAAAATTTTCCTCGTCATACGTTTTGGATTCGGATACTTCTCAATCATCATTGCTGTCCCCCGCTTTCTATAAACATAGAATTTTTTTACTACCAGCACTTTGGAATCATCGTCGAACACTTTTCATGCTTCAAACACTTTTTTTACTACTAGTTTCAAAGTGCTTACTACGGGTTCAAAAAATTGTTGCAAAGATTCTTCCTCCATTCGCACTTCCAAATACCAGTTCAAACTTTTCTATAACCCTTCAACCGTTTTTTGAGTTTCGCGATTTCACGTTTCATTTTCAGTTTCTTTCATTGTTATTTATAATAGATTTTTTTTACCGTTCAACATTTTCTTTATCGTCCATCATTCAACGTAAAACGAAAACGAATGTTTGCATCGTCCATTGTTCAATGTTAAACAAAAATGAACGTTTGCAACGTCCGACATTCAGCAATTTGATTATCGTACATCGTATAACATTTTGACAAAAAGGAACATCTGTATCGTCTCTCGTTTAACGCCTTGCTTATCGATAAAAAAAAACGTACGGTTTGCTCCAACACGTTTTACATAACGTTTTAATTCGGATGTTTCCATGTCTGATGCAACGTGATTTTTCTGAACATATTGTAAGTTTAACTCGTTCATGGGAAACAAGATTATTAAATTGGCGTTATCTCTAACCACTTGTTATGGAATCCTAGTATAGGATTCACTGCATTAAAAAACGGTGGTGTTAGAATGACGTCCTTGAGCAAAGTACCGTTGATGTTTTATTTTTGTCTAATAGGCAATTGTAGAAAACGATAAGATTGGGGAAAGTGGGATGTAACTCTTCAGGAGGAATGAAGTCAGTTTGATACTCGTGAAATAATGCGACCTTTTGTCCTAACATTCCTTCGAACTTTGCAAATATAGATCGCAAAGCTTGATATTAAGGCAAGTACGGTGTTTTGTTCTAAACGAATAAACTGTCATAATCCAGCCAACCCTCATTGCAGATGAAATTAAATAGCAAGTTTGCTATTCCGCAATTTACCGACCCTATTGTTAATCATCCAATTCGTGTGGGTAAAATCATACTTTTTAATTTCCATCGTTGTTTCATTTATGCGACCATCCTTTTTAAATAAAAAATGCAAAAATCCTTCATTAATTTCAATATTATTTTGTTCCAACTGCTTTCCATTATTTACTTTACCAAATTCGGAAGATCTTCATGCTAAAATTTTTCGTTCTCTATATCGACTTCAACAAGGCCAAACTCAATGTTGTTCTAAAGTTTTACGTTCCGCGGCACTTCGTTTGTTATGTAAACAGAACTAATTTTTCCTGTCACTTCTGACAACCTCATGCTTGCGTGCAAAGGTAAATGAAATCATAGTTTTTCTAATACATTCCTATTAAATTTACCATTTGCGTTGTGGATGTTGTAGTATGTCCACGTTCTGATACATAACGTCCTACCTCGCTGAACTTCTCATAAACCTAGTAACATGATGATACCAAATGTAAATTCTTCGGGAAATAGTGTAATGTTCATTTAACTCCAACTCTTGTTTTCATATTTTTTTGGCTGTATTCATTTTGCTGAGGCGGTCACGGTTACCCCAGTACTCATTCAGCGTTAGTACCTCACAAAAAAATGTTAAACTGACAAAGCTGGAATATGCTTGCATACCACAATATAGTACGTTGCAGCAGTCTGTTTCACTTTTGATGATGGGTATTGCCGGCTGGAGCCTAGTGCCACAATTAGGGATGGTACAAAGGGAGCAAGGCACCCGGGCCCAGCAAGTAGGGGACCCAAAATTCACAGTTGGGGTCCAAATAAGACAAACTCCAGTTCATTTTGGTTAGAGTTGGGAGTCAGTTTGCCCATAAACTTATTTACTTCTTAAGGAGGGATCAACATTTTGTCCTTGCACCCCTCCTTGGAAAATGTAGGTGTGGCACTGCAGTGATTAGCAATGCCACTTCCAAACCAGTCGAACACTTGATTGATTTCCACGAGTTACAGAATAACACAAAAAATCTACGGCAGTCAGTGTTTCACTTTAAAAGTTAAATAAACCAATCCTCAAATTAAGAGCGCTATTCTCCAACTCTACTGTTTTGTACCATGGCTAACGTTGTTGACGCTTCAACGAAGGCCTGGTGGTTCCTATCCTTTTAGAATTGTGCAATAAATGCGTGTCAGTCAAGTGGAAATGTTCTGCTCTAGATTTCCTACGACGAATTCCATTGTATTGTATTGTATGTATCATACACGGCGATAGCTGTGTATATTCATGATTGAAGTCCTCTCTCCAGCAAAACTAAAACTATTAATTTCTCCGTTTCTATTCAATATATTTCGACCAAACTTGACCAGATAGTAGATAGCAACTTTTCCAAGCTTTACACCAACTTTTATGCAATTCCGTGCAAGAGTAAACGTAGGGAGCCACACATAAATTTGAAATCTGTTCACTTGTTGTTGTTCTTGTTCTGGTTCTTGTTTTTGTTCTTGTTCTTGGCTGACACGGTTTCAGAAAAAACTACCGCACCTACCTAAAATCTGAAACATGATCTGATCCAGAAATTTCCCTGGGCTTCAACCTTAGAGGGTCCACTTTTTCAATTGGTCCAGCCATTCCGTAGTTACGGGACCCTAAAGGTTCATTTTGTTTGTTTTACATTGTTTTAACTATTGTATTTAGGGAACAATGCCACTCAGCAAACTCCAGTTCCATTCTTCGTGCGTGCAAAAATCAACTGCATGCATAAACCTTTATAGAGCGACACCATAGCCGTAAAAAAAGGTACACGGATTACAAACAAAACCGTCAAGTGTGCCGTAAAAAAAAGGATTAAAGGATATGATTGAAGTTTCATTTTACTTGTTAAAATGTACACGGATAAAAATTGGTGATTTTTAATTGAACTAATCAAATGTACAATTCAGAAAATTGCATCTGTTTAAGTGCTGTTGTGCTTTACCAATCATATACGTTACGTAAAGCACAACAGCACTTAAACAGATGCAATTTTCTGAATTGTATATCTGATTATTTCAATTAAAAATCACCAATTTTTATCCGTGTACATTTTAACAAGTAAAATGAAACTTCAATCATATAACCCCTTTTTTACGGCACACTTGACGTTTTTGTATTATGGTAATGCACCAAATTGCGTCTTTTTTTCTTTGTGTGTTATACATTTTCTTAACCACAATAAAAACATCAGTAACCAGACAATAGACACATTAAGCAACAATTTTATCATTAACCGTACACTAACCTGTATAGCTACTGTGACTCCTCATCGAAGGCAACTGCTGTCACTTTGAAGTTGTTAACCGCAATAATTAAAAAGAAACTTTAAACTCGAAAATTTTCTCACACCCTTAACTTATGCATCCAATTGAACTCATTCATTGAGACTGCAGAAAATGAGTTGGATAGCCAGTTACTGGAATTTGTACAACATTTGAACATAAACATGTTTCTATTATCCACTGGACAACGGCGACAGAAAGTAGCGGTTCAAAAGTACTTTTAACTGTCCAATGTATTCAGGAAATGTTTAACTAAACGTGACCACGTTCTCTTGACATAAGAATTGATAACGATTGTAATTTTCCGAAGTCTAACTATGAATGAAAACCGTTTTTAAAAACTATTAAAACGAATGTATGCTGAAATTACAAAATCGTATTTGTATTACTGAAAATTTTAATTTGCTGAGAGAACATATAACTGACATGCCTTAATTTTAACTGACTTCATGTTCGCCATGAATATGGCTGCCTTTAATGTCACCGTGTTTTATTTTAGGTGTGAACTCGTATCCAGACCATGGCAGATCTATGGCACATACGTAATGCAACAGAACCTACATGTTATATACTTTACACAAACTTTAAACAAGTATGGTAAATAAATTTACAGTAAACTTTTTATACTACCAGGAGTACATGAAGCACAAGGAGGGAAGATCCCAGGTTCAATTTAATCTTGAGTTTGACCAATCAAATTCTTCCTGCGCCTTTTTAATTTGCAGTCAGTATATTAAAATAAAAATTCGGCCTAGCTCAAACTCGACTCTCCATCAGAGAATTCGTAGATTTGTTGACTGAGGTGAGCAAGCCATCATCACATAAACACCCTGAGCAACGAGCTCACACAAAAACTGGCACATTCACCCTGCTGTAACCTTGTTGCTGATGTGCAAAACCTGTTAAATTCATATTTGTGAGACACAACTGCAAGGCATGAAATTAAAAGCACCTTCCAGAAATAGCTACCAATAATGAAACCAAACTAGACAATGCAACAAATAAAGCCAATAGATCATTCTGCGAAAAGACCATCATATTATGCTAAGGAGATACAACCAACCTTACTATCCTGGTAGACCCTGCAAATTACAACGCAGATTTGTGCAGTGTACTGTGAGATTAAATACGACCTTAAAAACGCGTAGACAAATCAAATTAGCGCTAGCGTCTTCCGAATCTACGCCAAGGGCTACCTTCCAAAATAGGAACTTGCAGATCTGAAATCGTTGCTTGTCCAGATACTGCTAATAATAGTAGGATAATGTAATGTGCATAAGGGAGGAAAGCCATATCGTCTTGTTTTATTAGCCAACGGTAGGTCTATCCAGAAAATGGACTGGTTTACTGGTAAAAGGCACAAAAAATATGTGGGGGGGGGAGAAAATAAACTTCAATACACCATGGAATTTATGAAAACACTGAGAGCTGCTCTGATTGATCCAGATGACCGACTGGCATCATTCGATGTTAGGCAACTCTTTCTGAATCTCTGTCAGGCTCATCTTACGAAAACTGGAAGAAGGATCTGTTCAACTTGGTATTCCACAAGTAGATTACGAAAAACATGGGACACTATTAAATATAGTGCCGTCCTCCATATATGTATAATTGCAGCCCCACTATTTCCAACAGTCGAGAGGACCTCTATGGGGTAATACTGCATGCCAGTGTTGGCAGAAATTGTAATGCAGAACCTCGACGAGCATGAATTTACCTGTACACCATCACAAAAGTTGGGTGCGTATCATGGACAATATTTTTTCAATTCAACAGGAGAGTATAATCCACTCACTGCTAGACATTGTCAAGTCCTGGTACACTGATTTCCTATTTACAACGAAGAGGAAGTGTTCTGCTCCATCTCTTCCTTGGACGTGGAGATGACCCGAAATGACCGTGACATCACATTGCAGCCTGCCTGAAGCCCACTGCTACCAACAGGGGAACCACATATGTCTCAGGGTGCCAGGCAGTTCAACTCCGCATGATTTTGCAACAAAAATGCTCAGGCCAGTCAGAAACTTTGCTAGTGTGAAGATGGCGGCACCACACCTTTCATTAGCCAGAACAAAATTTCTGAGAATTTCTGAGGATCGCTCAATATG